>JAPYYQ010000329.1:0-75579 GCA_030522585.1 Anagyrus pseudococci
TTCCTATAAACCGAGTATGTACCACCGGAACTATACAGTATAGTAATTTTTACAAAAAAATTTTGTAATTTTTATTTATACTTTTTTCTACGTGTAGAGCCGTGAGTAACTGTCACCCAGGAAGATCTATGTAAGCCTCTCAAGCTCATTAATTTAAACCCACAGGTAATTTTAAGAGTGAAGAGCGAGAGAGAGGGGAAAAAAGATGAATATAAGAAAAGCGAAAAATCGAATTAGTCCCGGATGTTATAACGGGCGGCATTATACGCAAAGAGAGGCCATAATCCTCGATGAAGTCGAGGGTCCCAAGAGGCACCAGCACACATACACACGTATATGCAGGAGTGGAGCAGAGGCTCTCCCAATCTCTCTCGCATTACGGTCCAGAGCGAGTACAGGGGCCTCCGTGTAAATGCGCGCGCGAGTTCCGCTATATACGCGCGGGCGACCGGGGCCGTGCGCGCAAGCGATCGAGCGAGCGCGTCGACGGGGGCCGCTAGTCAGTCCTCCCTCCTCTCTTGCCTATCTAGTCGCAGCTAGGAAAACTCCTAGAGACCGGGGTCAACGGCCAATGGCTAATGATCCCTCCCTCTCCTCTTTTCCACCTCGATTAGCCCCCTCCCGCGGTGCTCACCTCTCTATAGCTCTAGCGAGAGAGAAAGACAGCTGCACACACACAGACACGCCGCTTAGCTGCAACGCGAATTCGCACACGAGCTTAATACGTGTACACGTTTCTGTACAGCGCTCTCGTGCCTCTCTCTAGACTCGCACACGTACATAGCAGTCAGCGAAGTGAACTGGAGAGAGGGAGGGAAGGAGAAAGCCTGTATAAGCCAGCAGCGCCGGCGAAGTCGGGCAACGTTTTCCCGCGCCTTTACTCCAGCGTTATCAATTATCAATCCGCCGGGGCGCGCGTCCCCCTGCGGCGGCCTGCTGCGAGGATGTGGGTTGACTTTGATCGCCGACCTAACCGAGGACAACAGGCGTTAGATGCGTGTTCCTGCGCCGATCTCTCTCTCTCTCTCTCTCTCTCTCTCTATATGCGTCTGTGTGTGTGCCTATGCGAACACGCGGAAGTGCGATTCATTTATATGCGCCGGGGGGGAGCGAGGAGGAGCGGAGGGGAGGTTAACTTTCCAGACGGCTATCGCGGGACTATTAGCGGCCATTAGCGTTCGCCGGCTCGACGATGAGAAAAATTTAATTGTTCGCTGGGGAGAAGGAGGAGGAGGTAGAGGGAGGGGAGAGCGGCTGGCTTTTTTCTCTCTCGCTTGCTCTCGTCGATATATACACCGAGGCGCTGGGCTGCTGCAGCTGGTTTTAATGCGCGCTCGTTTATTAAGCCGCCCGTTTCTTCCTTCTTTTTTTTTCGGCGCATATGTATAGGGAGAGAGGGAGGGAGAGCAAGGGAAATTCGCCGCGTGGCTGCGCTCTACACTCTCGGGGGGCTTTACGGTTTATTGCACTCGTGGACTTGTGAACTTTTGAGCCGTAGCCGAGGGAGAGAAGGAGCGAATGGAGGGCATCTTTCTCTTACTGCTCGCAGAGACGGACACGCTCGGAGAGAGCCGGCTCTGTTTTTCTCGAGAGACGTGGAAATAATCGCGGGTTATTGGACGATACGAGGCCTGGATTAGCAGCGCACGGTTAGCCGGTTTCGCTCGCGCGCACTCGAGAGAGAGACAGCCCTTTTTCTTACGACAGTGTACACGACTTATTGATTAGCCCAGCGAACGCTGGTTAACGCGTCCACGTCGAGCGAGCCGCGCGCGCGTAACGCCCATCCGGCGAGAGATAGAGAGAAGGCGCGTGATTTATTCCATTTTCAGGATAAATAATCGCGGAATCACGAAGCGCGGAAAATCAGGGAAAATAAATTAGCCGGGGCGGAAGGGGGCGGGGAGCAGCTCGTACTTTACCTGATTCATCGCTATATAACAACCTGCGCGAGGAAGCCCGTCCCGCAGGGAGTCCCTCTGAGGCAGGGACTATCATCCGGCTCGATCTCTCTACCCTCGGCGGAGCCTCGCCTCTCGATTTTCATTTTTCCAACCTCACCGGTATATCCTGTGCATATTCCTAGTGAGTCACTCCGCCTCCCTTTCCACTCCTTGCCCGTCTCGTCCACTTCTAACCCCTACTACAGGATCATTCGAAAAAGTAACGTCGGCGTACTCGGCTGAAGTAGAAGGCAGAATCTCCGGGCGCGGATGTGCGCAATCGTTGGATAGAAGAGAGAGAAACTCCGGGCCGCCACTGCTTGAAAATCAGATAGGGCATAATTCCCCCCCCCCCTTAGCCACCCTCACTGGCGCTTCGTATACAACCCAGACGGCGGCCAGCGTATGCATAAAAGCACTTCCGTGACTCCAGATCGACCAGCTGGTTATACGTGTCTGTACGTGTATGTGGGCGCATGGTGTGCTCGACGAGCCGTGGACCGCTACTCCTGCCTCAGCTACCGCTCTCTGCTCTTTCCACCTCGAGCCGCTGCTCCCGTTCGATGCCTTTTCTTTTTTTCTTTTTTTTTATCTCGACGGACAGCAGCTTATCCGCCGATTTATCAGTATTTTAATTTTCCTTATCGCGTATGTATATGCGCGGAAGAAGAGGGAGATGGCCCTTTATGGTAAAAGCAATATTGCCCGGTAGCGAGGATACGTATATACAGCGCGAATTATCGGTGGCTCGTGTATATCGGTATACACATTTTTCGGAAAATTAAGTGGTTTCTTTTGTAATCGACGCAACACGGCGGATATGCTGTTATATTTTATTATCGGGGCTATCGATCGTTTTCTTGTGTAATCAATTCGATAAACCTGAATTTGTTTTTGTATTTACAAAATTTTCGTTACCTTCCACATTTTGTCAAACTCCAATACACCAACGTATATCTTTGTTTTGCCAACGTCAAATTGCAGGGAGCAAGTTTTCCACGGAATAGGAAGAAAACGTTCTTGGCCTATACACCAAGGTGTGTGTATGTGTGCACGTGAGGGTATATAGCATGCCGCTGACGATGCAGCCGCCTCGTTTTTTCACCGGTGCGCTCACCAAACTGAAAAGCCTTGCCCGCCTAAGCTAATATTTATCGCTCGATAAAGGCAAGCGGCAGCTGCGCCAGCGCACACGGGAGCCTCCTCTCATTACCAAGAGCGAACGAAAATCCGTACACGAAGGAAAAAAGAAAAGACCAAGGAAAAGACGTGAAAAAAAAAGAGAGCGAGAGAGAGAGAGAGAGAGAGAGGAGACGATCGAGGGCGTCGCTCGTCCGTTCCAGACTCGCCAAGAGAGCCTAGGCTTGTGCAAAGAGAGCGCGGGCAGAGAGTAGTAGTGCCGAATAAGAGCTAAACGAGACCGGGCCAGCGGGCCTCGAGAAAGGCGGATAAGAGGGTGAAAGGGGGCTCGTGGCAATTAGCGCGCGGCTTGCAGCTCGGGTATATACCGTTACGATAACCCGCGGATCGGGGCCGTGGGCGAGCATATAGCGACGAGTCGCCAGAGCCTCTTTGGCTTTTCTCTATATATACAGCGAGCGAGATTGCCGATCGAGCGTAGATCGATGCGCGGGCGTAAATCCTCGTCCCTCCGTCCTACGGCGACGCGCGCGCTCTCGAGCACCGGGATTGTTCTGTAAATTATAGATGCCGATTACGAGAACAAACTACCCTCCCCCCCCACCGCCCCCGTTTTCGTTCCGAAGCTACTTTTTACTGTTGGCTCGAAATCGATGTCGCCGCTTGACCCCCGTCTGCTTTTTCTCGCTTTTTTTCATCCCCCCCCGCCCCCGTTTGCCGACGCGCGACTTGAATGATCGCGCTGTGCTCTCTCGAGGTTATTACCAAGCTGCTTTTATCGTATTCGATTAGATAACGCGTTTTTGTCCAGCCAAAGGAATATTTTCTCGTTTCTTTTGCCTTTCGTATATCGATTCGTGAGTTTGCAATTTATTTATTTTTTTTTCCGTTTTGTCGTCGTTATTACTCGCCTTGATCTTCAATTTGGCGCATTAATTTCTGCCCTCGTTTTCTTATACGTTTCTATATCTTAATCAATTACGTAATGGCGCGCGTGAGCAATAACGCGGCTAGACAGACCGAGCAATCGGACTGGAATCGAGAAAAAGAAGCTTAATCGAAGCCGCGAGATAATCGACGTTTTGAGGAAAAACTCGAAAATATTATACATCTCGTAATTTAATTTCGTTGTGCTTGTTGGTACACGTGTATAGAGGAATAGCGAGACACGACCGGGAAAACAGAAATTTTTCGCTCGTCCTCGAGCGTAATAGGGGAAAATTATCGGTAATAGCGCTGCAGCAGCATCTCTAACAAAGTTTCTTAGACTGTATAATTTTCGATAATTCGATGAGGGGAGGCGAAGGATGGGAAGGGGGAGAAGGAGGCGGTTATTAGTTCTAACGAGTTTGATCGAATGATAACTTTGCAAACGTGAAAGTTTCCTGCGCCCGTGGCGGCGTGATCTAAATCACGAGAGCCCGCGTTAGGATCGACCGGTTACCAGTTTTGAAAGAGAAAGAGAGAGAACAAAATAATGCTCGTGTGATTAACCTCGGTTATTTTATAGGCGCTGATTTTCTCGGCTAAAGGGGCGTTACTGTACAACCGCTGTCTCGTCGGACTTTTATTCTACCCGAGGGGGAACGGGGGGGGGGGAGCTGGAGTTTAATTATTTATGCAAAGTGTTATATACCAGGCGTATAGTGACCGCGATTGCTGAGACTAATCGTGGAGTAATGAAAAATTAAGGAGTAGGGGGCACGGCAAAATGAGCGTAGTCACAATATCTTGGTAAATATTGGAACAATTACATTTCCAGACGTATTCCACGGGCAGATGTTGGAAAAATCGAAATGACAATTGCGAGTCTTTCGTAAACGCGAGCGCGCTCGCGTTTACGAATCCAGGTCGCTTCTGCACTCATATACCGAATTTATGAATTTTTCAATGGCTCGTACAATTTTGAAACATCCATTCGTCACGATCTACATTAATTACGACTTGGGGTTACGGTACTGTTCTTGACGTCGAAATTTTTATTTTCATTTCCAAGCGGAATTTTCACGAAACTCGAGCAATTGTAAATAGCGAAAGATGGAGACGTGTACGAAAAAAAAATGCAACCGGAGCTTTGCTCTTTGGAGAAGTCGGAGAGAGACGGTAGACTCTGGGTAAAAAAGCGTCTGAAGCGGAGAGCGAGGCCGCAGATCCGGAGCGAGAAGGCGGCAAAAAGAAGAGGATGACGAGTCAGAGAGCGCTCGGATAGAAGACGTTGGAAAGAGAGAGAGCCTCCGGCACAACGGTAGCGAGCGGCTAGAAACAAGAGAAAGACCAAGAGAGAGAGAGAGAGCCTCCAGGGCTCTGGATTAAAAAGACAAAAAGCTCGGGGCCATTGACACCGCGGACTCGTGCCACCCCCTCCTCTTGTTCCAGAGAGAAAAAGGTGGCACACGTCGTCTTGTATGCAGAGGAGAAAAGGAGCCCCGCGCGAAAGAACTGCTACAGCAGCGGCGGCAGCAACGTCGTCGTCGTCGTCGTCGACGACGAAGCGAGAAAGGTTGCGCTATACGCGAGGCCTCCTCTCGCGAGGTTAAAGAACCAGGTCGAGAGAGCGGTGTACCGTGGACGGAGGAGGAGAAGCCAGCCCCACCACCAGCCAGCCGATGCTCTCAAATCGATTTCAGGAAAATTAGCAACCCCTTCCTCCCTCTCCCACAGAGAGCTGGGGCCACGTACACGCGCGCCACTGGACGCCGAGCGACTCCTGCATATAACTCGTGTATATATACGTGTTCCGAGCACACTTTTGACATTTTTCTTTTTTTTTTTCAATTACTCTAACGCAGTTGGCGCGCGTGCGCGTTGTTAACGATTTCAGCCGAGTTGACGACGAGTAAAACGGCGAGGAACAAATATAAGAAGTGTTGAAAAATTTTAGTCGAGCGTATTTAGCTTGTTCGGCGGAAATTAAGGCTCAGGCGGTAATCAATTAAAAACGTCGCGTCGGCCTCGGCGTGTCCGCGCGGTAATGAAAGCCGATTACCACAATTTCCCGAGGTCGAAGGACCCGCCGGTGAAATATCATCGATAATGTCGGCCCGACTATATATAGACGATTAATTCCCATCGATCGACCCCTGCAAATGTACGCGTACGACGAGAGACAGCTAAATCGAGGTAGTACCGCGTCCGAAGGGAGCGCGAGGAGGGGCTTTGCAGGAGGGACAAGCTCTTACCGCGGGCAGGGCGACGACGAGACTGGAGTTACCCTCGCCCCGATAAACGCAGCTATCCCAGTCCGGCTGTCCAGGATATTGCAAGTCTGAGGAGGAAGCGCCGGAAGCTCCTGCCGCCGGGCTCGAAGCTCCCTCTTCCACCTCCGTAGCGCTTCTCATGGCCTCCTCTGCTCTGCGAACTAGAAAATTTCCGAGATTAAACAACCTCCGCCGCTCTATATATGCTTGATTAAATCGGCAAAAGAACAAAAAACAAAATAGACTTATTAGCGACAGGATCAAGTCTATAGGTTGACCGCAAAGCGACGCTACGTCTGCTATAGGAATAATAATAATAAAAAAAAAGGAAAGGAGCACAGACAGAGACGTATATATACGTGCAGGCAGGAGGTGTTGGTTAAAAAGAGGCCAGCATCCTCGAGAAGCAATTTTACCGGGAATAAGCGCGCAATGAAACGAGTCGAGCGCTCGCTCCGGTCGTCTCGGCTCGCTCCAGATTGGCGGCGAGATCGCTCGATTTACCATCCGCTTTTGCACGCGGTAGGGGGAGGGGAGGGGGGGAAGGCAACGAAAAGCTAAGAAACCGAGGCAGCCGCGCTTTCGTAATGCCCGGACCGGCGACTGCTTGTTTCGACAGCCGCTGTCGCAAGTACTCCGATGACGCGGCGCTCCCCCTCGCCTCCCTCCTCTTGTATAGCTGCTTGCCGATCTTGTGGGAGCGATCATGTAAGATGAAAAATTGAGTATAGACGGGGAACAAAAAACTGATGAAGTTTGAGGGTAAAGTTTAATTGTAATTGAAATTTGAGACGAATTGTTTCGGATTGCGTCCAGCTTTCTCTTTGTACTTCGTTGAGCGGTAACCGTGGGTCATTTAGAAATGGGCGTATTAAAAAGCTTTGGTAAAACTAATTTGAATTTTAAAGAAAATGGACATGCGACGCGAGTAGTTGAAACTTTGTAAATAATTGTTTTTCTATTGTAATCAAATAGAACGACAAACGATCCTTCCAAAATCGTACCTCGGAATTACCATGAAAATCTTATCTCCGCGTCAATTTCTGGAGCACTCGAATTAACATATTGAATATAGAAAAAAGAGATTCAAGTTATAATAATTGACGATCAAGCGTGAAAGTAGGAAGCGTATATACAATCGTCTCCTCGCTTCTGGCCTAATTAAGAAGACTGAAAAATAAATCGGACGATAAAACTTGATTGAATAAAACATGAGTCGCCGCGGCCGCTGGAGTGAACAACACGAGGGAGCGCAAAGATGTTGCGCTCGACTTGCATCGTCAATTATATGCAGCTCGCGTTTCATAAAAGCATCTGCTCCAGCAGTTTCAATAACTGCCACCTTCGCTGTTATAGTCGGCGCAGCGGCTCCCGATTTTCACGTAACCTCCCCCGTTCTCATCTTTCTGCAATATCCTTCTGTACCTATTACACAACAGCCAGAACGTAATTCGTCGATCTAAATTAACCGTTAACCTCGGGAGCGCGTGAAAATTGAAAAATTCAACGTCATTTTCCAATTGCCATACCAAAAGCCTGCAAATGTCAATACCAACATTTTTAACAGCAGGAGATCGGTAACGACAGCAAAGCGAGCAGAAGCGGATTATGAAGAAAAATGTTTCCTCATATCCAAAAGCCAAGGGGGTTGCGCTATGTTATTCAATCGTCGAAGTATCTCGCGTATATACACGACGGACTCGGGCGCTGTAGTCTCTCTGCTCGGGCCATCAATACAATTGCGTCACGTGTCTCGCCATACATTCTCGCTCCTGAATAAACACGACTTCTCCGAAGCTCGATCCTGAATGCATGGCATAGATCACAGGCGTCTACCCCTCTCTGTCTCCCTCTCTCCGTACGTGAGTTCGTTGTCGTTGCGGCGAGTCGCATCGACTTGACCTCTTGCGATCCCATCGAATATTTATCACTCGTCACACTCGCCGTCTCGCGTGTATGTATATATACACGCGCGAGCGCGGCTTTGCCGAGAAGAGGGCACTTGGTAAAACGACGGCTGCGATCTTAATAACCGGCTGCGCGGCTCTTCGTGTTGGTTAAAGCACGAGGAAAAAAAAGGGAGTGCTCGAGAGATCCTTGGGATCCGGAGAACTGAAATCGATACACCGGTCATTATAGCCATCCTTTACTTGCTCCACCCAAGGCACTACTGGAGTTTTTGAGCTTCCAGCTTTTCGTGTTTTTCCGCTCGAACGATACGAGCTTCGGGTAATAACGCCGGTTTGTCTTACCGCCTCGGCTCTCTCGTTACGAGCAAAAATTAGCATACATTGTATACGTCCGGCTAATTACAGGCATTTGCCCCGTTAGACTCCCCCCCGCGCACAAACGAAGAAAGCCAAAGCCGAGTTACGCGATCGGCGTGCCGTAACGGTTGTACATACCGCGAAATAAAAATCCCCCCGCCGAACGAAATATAACGCGCTATTTTTGAAAAGTCTCCCGGAGCACGCCTCTCGTCCATCCCGAGAAGCGATTACGTCGTTAAGGTAATAAAGTATGTCGCTCGATTCCGTTTTAACCCGCGCGTAGTGTGCATTGGCGGATGTGCTCGGTGTCGAGGGATATCGATGTTAAAAATAATCCCCTCTAGCAGAGAACTAGAAAATGTGTGTATGTAATACGGGTACAGCGCGTTTCGAAGAATAAAAGGACCCACTCGCTGAAAATTCGCGGCCAGTCCGCGAGACGGCTCCTTCCAAGTTTTATACCGCGTGCGAGAGAGAGAGGGCTATATTTATAAACGGCAGTGCTAAGAGCAAAAGTACGAGCGCGTACAGAGAGGTAGGTGGGCCGGGGGGGGGGGGCAATTATTAAGGGACACACGCGGTAGCGCCCCCTGGGCAAATATTCGTCTTACGTCCAGTTTTGCGGCAAAGGCCAACGACCGCTCTTTGCCTCTCTCGACAACGCTGCAGCTCATATACCCACACACACACACACAGAGCCGAGGCCTGCGAACTATACGGATTGTGCGACCACGTCTCGGTATCTCGAGCTCCGTTATATGCGTTTCGACTTCTTGCCTCCTCCCCCCCCCCCACACACATATATCTCATGCGCCGGTTTTTTCATCTCTCCCGCGCGCGCCCCGCTATAAGGCCTTTTCTCGCGCTATCCGCTGCGCCTCATCCGGGCCGCGCTCCATTGTGCCTTGACTTTTTTTTCTCCAGCTGCGCTATAGACGAGAGAGAAAGAGCGACTAGAACGACACGACGGATTTATGCACGCTTAAGGCTTGGTGTATAGCTAAGGCTGCACTGGATTGAGAACGGCCACACGAGAGAGCCGCGGCTTTTTCTTTCTCCCTCTCTTTTTGTATAACGCGCCCAAGGCGTCGGTGCGGCTATTATTTACGCGTAACGCCGAGAGCCGGAGAAATGATTGCGCACGTATTGCGATAATGACTGGACTATCAGCTGTGCACCCGTTCACCTCTTCTTCGCCGCGCGTGTTCTCATCTATCGCTCTCCTTTTTTCTCTCTCTCTCTCTTCTTGTCGCGCACCGGCACGTATGCACTTGTCTATTTTATTAAACGCAATCCTGCCGAGCTTAGATTCGTAAAAAATGCGGCATATAAACGCTTTCGCGATTATCCAATTGACCGCGCGTTTATTCGTTATTTTTTCAAGTTTATTTCATTGCTGTTCGCACAGCGAGGGAATAGCACGCGCGTCAAGATGGAAAGTATGTCAAATCAGTAGAGGGAGCGCGTGCAATTGCAGCGGTAAATTTGATTTCTCAAAATGTTATTTGACGCGAGCCGAGGAGCGATAGAAAGTTTGTCTAATCTCCGGCTGATACGACGGTATATATAAGGATAGAAGCGGAAAATGGCAACAGCTGACTGTGCGCGCGCGCGTGTGTGTGTGCTTGTCATTTGCGGCGTTGCCAAATCTATACGGTCGACATTTATTTTAGTTCCGCCGCTTCTCTGCCGCACCGTAAATTACTGGGCTCTTTGAATTATCTCCCCCCACGTTTTTTCTTCCTATTTATGCAACGATAATTTATTTACAGCATCTGCATTTAATTTCGATACGGACGTGAATAATTAACTGCTTGGCTTTTTTTGCGGCGAATTTGAATTTTTCTGGGCATTAATATAGCTCGGTAGTGTCGATTGTAATAAACCGTGGATAACAAGTATCGTTGAAGCTGACGATAACACACAAAAATTGGTAAAACAATTGGAAATCCAGGAAAGACGATGCGATTGCAAGTAAATGTATTATAAAAGAAAAACAAAAATATGTTTCCGTAACCTTTGCGGTGAATTTAATCCGAAATTTTAGTAAAAACGCAAGAAGTTAATTATCTTGTTAATGACGTTAATGCAATCTTAGATTGAAATCGAATAAAAAAAAACTTCAGCAGCGAAAACAAAACAGTCTGACGATATGATTAAATTATTTCATTGAACAAGGCAAAAATATATATATGCAAGAGGAAAAACTTTTGTGTGGTAATCAATAAAACAACTCGACGATTTGTTAATCATCGTGCGTTTATTGACGCAAATCCCCCACATATGTATAATTACAATTTTAGACACATCCGTCCACGAAAATTATGAGTAAAATAAAAAACGATGTTTTATTGTTGACATTATAGAAAAAAAATAATAAGAGGATGAGCATGTTTGAATAAGGAGATTCGGGGTGTAGCGCAAGAATTTGTCGGAATGCGTAATCGGTGATAAAAAAGTGTTTTTTATGCACTTTTCAAAGAGAAATAAAACGCCATAATTTATATTTTTTTGTATTCATGAATTTTTCATAAGCACGAGGCCTTGTTTTTTTTTCATTTTTATTATCATCATTATTTTTGTGTATCTCTGTACAAAAACAGTCGAAAAAATTATAGATTCTTTCGCATATATACTCGCGCACACTCCGTCATTCTCACTCTCGCACTCTTTAGTATCCGCACACGCGCATTTAAAGTTTTTTAAATTTTTTCGAGCTCGAGAGCGTATGTACAAGCATTTAAATGATATATATATATATATATATTTTATTTATATATATTTATACTTTATATATATATAATATGTATAGAATATCGTGTACGAGAGACCTACGAACTAAATATAATTATACACTGATGATACAATAATCATAGAGATATCGTTAATTATAGATCATTGTAGAGCTTTTCTTCTCCATCACTTAGACGTTATACACCTACGTTGTTTTTATTTTTCTTCCTTAAAATTCATCAATTCTACAAATTCATCCGGGTTGAAAAGTTGCTGTTGCTGGTTGTTTATTCTGGTTGTTCGCCTACCCACTTTTTCGTTTCATACTGGCTATAATGTGTACAAGTGTGTTTTTTATTCTGTGGATAACGATTTTATTAATCCCGCTGTTGTAGTCGATGTGTACATTCTTAACTTTTTGTATACGTGTGTCATTTTATTGTATGATTAATGTGATGTGGAGGAGGCTATATACGATACCGTCCGCGTTAAA
Source organism: Anagyrus pseudococci (assembly GCA_030522585.1). Taxonomy (NCBI): domain Eukaryota; kingdom Metazoa; phylum Arthropoda; class Insecta; order Hymenoptera; family Encyrtidae; genus Anagyrus; species Anagyrus pseudococci. Next base: position 11,777 of record JAPYYQ010000329.1, read on the forward strand.
TTTGTTAAATTAGCCAATGAAATCGTGGGTGGGGCCACGCTCGGCGCCACCGACGATCCCATCGCGACGCGACTCGGCAAACAATTTTGTACAATTACACATCTGCAATATTCCACAACATCGTCGCACGCCGATTATTAATATTACGTTTCTTTTATATTATCATTACAATTATTATAATTATTATTATTAATACAGAACATCGCTAACATCTCTTGCTCGATCTTTCCCTCTACTCTCTCTCTCTCACGTCTTGCCCACCCTTATCACCATCTCTCGCCCCCGAATCTCGATCGCGTTGGCTTCGTCTCAGTCCCCCCCTACCCCGCCCTACCCCGTTAACGCGTTATATATCGACAAACCCGAATAATACATATTTACAATAATAAACGTGATCACAATTTGCGCGAATCGCCAGCGCAAGCACGACTCTTGGGTACTTTGTACAATTTTATCCCGCGTCCCCGTATATGTGCCCCCTCCCGACCCACCCCGACCGCAGCGGAAAATCATAAATATATACGAAGGAAAAGTAAACGAACGAATGATCGAGCGACGCTCGTCCGTTCGAGATTCGAAGGCTGCTCTGGGCGCACTCGATGCGCTTACCCACTCTCTTTCACTCTACTCTACTACCGACAACAATCATCAGTCGGGCCTTAATTGTTTTTTTTTTATTTTGTTTCCACCGGTCTTCGTATATCGAAATATAAATTAGCAATTTTACAGAGTTAAATAAACGTTTTGCCGTACCGCTTCCGGAAATACGTTATTTATACATCGATTTATATTTCTTCTGCTCTTTGTGTTTTTTTTTCCCTTTTAAACAATAACTGATGAAGCCATGAAAAATTCGTCACCCTTTCTCGCACTTTCAATAGAGAAACTTTCTTATACACGCGCACACTTTGACTCGCACTCATACACGCACACAAAACAGACACAGGCACGCTCAAAGAAGAAGAAAGAAAAAGTTATAGACGGTTTTAGTCTTTTCTTTGTACAAGCAGGCGTGATTATTCCCAGGACCTGGAGCAATCACTCGCGGACGTTCGACTGTGTACCTCTCGCTTATTATAAGTTTTTAATAATTATTTTGTTTCGTTGGAATAGAAAATGAAATGCACTCTTTCTCTTTTCCCTTCTCGCAGGCATTCGCAGACAGTCGCACTTTGCTTTTTAACATTGACGCATAAATTATATACGTGTATTATAACGAATTCACTTGCACTCTCACATGTAGAGACTTTCACTTGCCACAATTATCTCGCGCTCGCGTTTCGGACATAGTCATATACATTGTTTTGTTTTTATTTTCATTTTTTTTTTGTTGCCGTTTTTTGTTGTATTTTCGTTTTCATTTTTTTGCAGTTTTTTTTTCTCTGTTTTCGTTTACTTTAAATCTGTATTACGTTTTTTTATAATCGCACGGATTTTTTTCGTTATCGATTTTTTTGCATTTTTTTGTTTTTCATCGTTTATATTTTAAAAAAATACTGAATTAACCAAGCTAAAATCACAGACTTGCCGGCGCCGCTCGGAGAAGTCCGACTCCGGACGGCGGGTTTTGTTTTGTACAAATTCATCATGAAGGACTCTATAGTATAGTTTACAAGTTTTTTTTTTCATTTTATATCGACATTATAACATTATAATCTTTACAAATATAAGTATGTATACATAATAATATGCGCACGCCATATCTCGCTTGTTATTTAGCAGTTTAAAAACTTCAAACGATCCCTGTTATATGTGTGTCACGAACGTGGTACGCGCGTTGCTGTGTTATACTTTTGCCTTTATCATACATATTTTAAAATAATTACAATTCGTTTCGTATTTTGTGTTTATCTTTCCCCTTCCCTCCCCTTTACCACTCGACCTAACATTTGCGCGTATCCGATGTTTCGATCGTATATTCGCACATGATCGTCTGTGTGTGTATTGGGTAGCGTTGAGAAAGGATCGTCGATAATTAATTTGCCTCGAAAAATCAGTGCGAAAGACCGGCTCGACTCTTTCGCGCGTCCATTTCTCTCGTTTGTCCGCTAAGAGGAAAAAGCGAGAGAAAAAAAAGGGTCGCGCTCGAGAAACGAGCCAGTTCAAAATCTCTCCTGTCTATAAACTCTCTCGCGCTCTCCTTCGCTCTCTGGTGTATGTACACCGATCCGCAGAGATCGGTCGCTCGCTGCGGGGTGAAAATGACCTTGTTTCCTCAGTCGCGCAGGTAGTATTCTCGTTTTGAAAATAAATAACGCGTCGGGCGGGGAGACGGTTAAACTCGTTTACTGCATTTTTAGGTCAAACGCCGAGCTGTTTTCGCTCGGCGGCACGATTTGCGCTGATTTTAATTGGCGCGACCGCTCCCTTCTCCTTACCTCCCGCGCAAACAAATTTATTGTTCTCGACGATAAATTTGTCTGGCGAGAGAGAGCGATCTCGATCGATTTGTAGTTCTCGGATTTTAAGTAGTTTTCGATAAAGTCTATTTTGGAAATGGCAAAATTTGCTGCCTGCGAACCGAGGAAAATGGTTCATTAGCCCCCCCGAAACGAGAGTACGGTGTTGCAGCGTAGTTTGGCAGCGAGATATAATCAATCCTCGGCGTTGTGATCGCGAAAAAGAATAAAGTTTAATGAAAATAAAAGTTAAAACGAAGAGTAATATATAAGATCATATATAACGTTATGAAAGATCGGTCGTGTATATATTTATACATATACATATTTATACATGTATTATCCTCGGACGCGTAATTATATTTTTTTTTCCTTTAAATTATAGAACACTCGGATGTTTCGAGTTTTTTTTTTGTGTGTACGCGAGAGACGGCACAGAATCGTTTGACGCTGTATTTCGAGAGCTTCGTCACGGTATATTTAATAATATTTGCATGTATTCGAAAAGTTGAACGTCTGTTAAATTTTTCAAGTTATTTATTATAGAGGGTAAAGAGCATCATTAAAGTTAACTTTAGCATAGCGAACGCTAAATGAAGCTGACTTTATTGGGGCTCCCGTGCGATTGCTGAGAAAAGTCAAAACTCGGTCGGCTAAGGCCGTAAGGATAATCGGCAATGACGAAGCTCGAGCGAAATAAGCGTTCGTACGCGCGAGAAGCCTTATTGGCTCGTCGGAGAAACTCGGTGATTTCTCGCCGCGTTTGAATATACATATCACACGCTGTGCCGGTGCTTCTCTCTATCTCCCTCTCTCGCCACAGAAACGCAGTCCCGCAGTCTCTCCTCTATATAATGTGTTATAATCACAGACGTGGTTGTATATTATTTTCTCTTTCAACTATCAGCTATACGTACAAGAGCCTTTGTTCTTCGACGCCGAGCGCGATAAATATTCTCTCGTTCATCATCAGTCAGTCTCTGTTCTCTCAGAAGTTTTATTACATGCGCGCATATATACCCCCACAAAACTCATTCCTCTGCCCACTTTCGCTCGTTAATACAAACGCACTCGCTCCATTACACGCACACACGCGAGATAGACTGTAGGCACACACACACACATGCATTTACACACACACACACACTCTTTCTTTCTCGCTATTACACACGCGTCAAACAGCCGCGTCGTCCGACTCATTTCGCCTCGCTCGACGAGAACGAGTTTTTCAAAACATAAAGAGAGGAAAAAGCGCGAGTCGTGAGAAGAATGAAGCAAGGAAGAAGCGCCTTATCTTTATCGCTCTCCTCCCCCCCTGACCTTTTCGCGCGAGATTATTTTCCGCGCGAGGCTTGTGGCCTCCCCCCGTTTTATATCTGTTTTTCCCTCTCGGCACTTGGCAGCTGCTGGTGTCGGAGCTCACGATGATATGAAAACGCTCGTTCGATCGTACGTCATCGTCTATCGGACGCCGCGAGATACGATGAAACGAGCGGAGAAAGGCTTTTGCTGCGATTTTCGACCGTTTGCAAATGTCGCCGAGAGAAAGAACGGCAAAGTGGCTGCTTAACAACCGGCGAATTAATGACGGAACGGAAAACATTATCTTTTCACACTTTCACTCGTTGTTGATACGTACGAGACACTTTGATATATACAATTGCAATATGAACGCGATTCATTTCATTGAAACTTTCCTTCTTTCTCTTTTTTTTTTCGTTTTTTTTTTGTTTTTAAGAGTCGTCGAGGCCACTGATCGAACTGCGACAGTGTGGCAGCAGTTCGGTCAGCTGACACGACGACTTTTAAAACGAACAGCCTACGCCGGCGATTTGTGCTGTGAATAAAATAAATATATGTACAAGTCGTTTGTTTATGAGTTAACAAATAATGAAGCTTTGATTTTGATGGAAACCGTTCGTTAAGAAGCCACCGCGCTTGTCTCACAGATATACGGATTTTTTTGAAAAATAATCTTGCGCTCAAACCTCGATTCGATTCTTCCTTCCTTCTTTTTTCTCGTCGTTCTTCCCGTCGCGAAGAAAAAAAAATAAAAGAAACGAAAATCTCAACATCACATTCTCCCCTTCCGCGAAGATATAATCACAGCTGTTTAGCTATCATTTAATTATTATTATTTTTTCATCATATTTCATTTTTCATGTTTACGTTAAAATCGTCGGCTCGATCCGTCGGTCGCGCGACGGCAAATTATTACAATATACAACGATAAATCGACTCATCATTATTTCCTCCTTCGTTTTCATTCGAGTAATGAAAAATAATAAAAAAAAAAAAACAAGAAAAAAACAAGATTCGTCAAAATTGTCGACCGGCAGCCAGTCAAAAGATGCGCGCTCAAGCACGTAGTATGCATGATTCTCCTTTCCGTGCGTTCTCGCGAGTGAATCTTATTTTGCGCCGAACTCGCGGAATTTCGCTGCGACACGAGAACCGGAAAGGAGAAACACGTTCACGCATATACATAAGCACGCACACGCACACACACACACATGAAATATACACACTTTGTTGCCGGTATGTGTCGTGTACCGTTTTCTTTTTCTTTACTTATTTTTTTCATTGAATTTGAATTGTTTTGCTTTTTCGTTTACGTACCGGTTCTTTTCTTTTTACAAACAAACGTGCTCGTCGATGCCGATACGAGCTTCTCCTGTACAAGATGTGCGCTTGCGCGCCGGTCAAATATATTTATATCGTGTTGTTGAATTACAAGTGATTCTGTGTGTATGTGTACATGATTCGTGTACGTGTGTGCGTGTACGTATGAATAAACGTGTGTTGGCGCAACTCGAAAATTCTATGTGTGACTGCGTTTGTATAAGTTAACTGTGTATTACCGCTTGCGTATAATGTCAGCGTACAGATCAATCCCATACGCTTTGTTGTTTTACGTGTGTCGTACGAAGTTAATAAACAGCCTCGTCTCTTTGTCGGCGATCCAACGGCGGACGACTCCATCTCTCGCTCTCCTCTTCTCTCCAGCTTCTCTGCTTAGTTAATCAGCCTCTCCTTTCGGTTTTAGCGCGGGAAAAAAAGCAACGAAATTGTGTCGCATTCACTCCTCTTCTTTCTCTCTCTTTCGTTCAGATTTTTTGTCTCCTCGAGGTCAAATATATATATATATATATTGTTATACAAACAGAAGAAGAAACAACTTGCGGAAAAATGGCCCGGTCGCCCTTCTTTGAGCCATATCCTCTCTCTCGCTCTCTCTCTCTCTCTCTTTGAGATCAATCGTGTTAATCACTCCTCGGGTGGAGGGGGTGGGTCGGGCGGCGAGTTGTTATGCGCCCAGCAAGTGTCAGCCGAGGACACGAGCAATAAATTGTTGAAGTAGTAGTAGTAGTAGTTATAGTAGTTATCAGCGATATTTTTTTCAATGGAGCGCCGGTTCTTTCGGGTGTTATCGGTGGAACAAAAAACGGGGCCCGACTCTTCCTGTCGATCTCTTTCTCTCCGTCTGTTGTCGCCGGCTCTCTCCGGATAGAAAACCATCACACTTGCACTAAATTCTTACGATAACCTGTCCTTACGTTCTAGCACTTGTCGTAGGATGTTGAATAGAGCGTGCTATCGGGCCAAAGCCTCTGTTACACTGCAGTTGAATAGAGCACGGGATGCTCCTCGATGACGAGAGCTCTCGGCGCTGGCGTGTAGGCGACGGCGGTGTGTGGTGCTGATGACGATGACGATGGATGGTAGAGGCGAAGGGAAAGAAAAATAAAAAACGTAACGCTGGTGCTTGAGTGTCGTAGACAGGGTGCGGCTTTCCTCATCGCTCTCTCGCTCGTTCTCTTCCATCCTCTCTCTCTCTTTCTCACTCTCTCTCTCTCTCTCTCTCTCTCTTATGCTCTTTCTCTCTTATATTATCAGGCGTCCAGGGTGCGAAAGTGACCAAGACGACGGTCGTCGTGCGTCGATTAGCGCCCGTGGGCCGCGGCGGTTCTTCGCCGGGTCGTTCAACTGGACACGAACGCGGCGATCTGCTCGCTGAACTGCGTGTGCTCGAGCAGGAGGGAGTCCTTGCAGCTGTGCTCGAACTGCTGCTGCTGTTGCTGCTGCTGGTGATGGTGGTGGTGCTGGAAGTGGTGGTGGTGCTGCTGCTGGGGCCCGAGCCCGGACGAGTGCTGCTGCTGCTGGTGGTGATGCTGGTGGTGCTGGGGCTGCTCGTACGGGTGGACGTCGGCCTCCTGCTCGGAGCTCGAGCCCTCGAAGAGGACGCAGATCGAGCCGTTCTCGCCGATGCGGTAGGAGACCTCGGCCGGATCGATCCACATGGTGAGCTCGCTGGGGAAGAGGCTGTGGAGGAATTTGGGCACGAGGCCGACCTTGATGCCCGCCTGGGCGATCACCGGGTCCATCTTGCCGTTGATGCGGATGCAACGGTAGCCGCTGCCGCGGTTCGGCTTGTCCGGGAACCAGTGGTCCCGGTAGCGGTGCCTCAGCAGCTCGGTCAGCGAGCTCTTGAACGACTGGAGCTGGCTCTCGGACAGCTGGCCCGCTTGCAGCCGGAGCAGCTGCACCAAAAAGTCCGCCGCCGACACGATTTCCAGCCTCATCTTGGCAGATTGCGAATTTTCAAGGGATCTCGACGACGACGACGACGACAGAAGCGGCGACAATGGAAGCGAGAGGGCGAGAGGGGGGGGGGCGGGGTTGGCTATTGCAGCAGGAGCTTTGACTTTATCACGAGAGGGCCTCCTCGGCGGCGTCGCTCGTCCGCTGGTCGGTGCTCTGCAAGCCCCAACCTCGGCTGACTAGTGGCTTCCTCTTCCTCGGCTTCTCGGCGCAGGCGCTCCTCGCTGGGGCCTGGGCTGCCAGCTTAACCACGGCCTTGCACACACTCCGGGAACACGTCCCGACACTCGTAACCACACAGAACGCCAACTGGCGAATGCTGCCGCTACTTCGAGAGCGCGACGGCGCTGCCAGACAAGATGGCGACGCAAACTCGCTCTACCGTAAACGCGCTGCTGCTGCTGCTGCTTCTTTTGCCACTGACCCTGAGCTGCCTCCTGGCTACTGCTGCTTCCACTCGTTACGCGGCTCAGGGCGCTATCGAGAAGGAGCGCTTGATGCTGTCGAGGAGAGCGCTGGGGCTCTCCGCTTACGTCGTCCGGAGCGTCGGAGTCGATGAATCACACTACCCTCGACACGCACGCTAACCGACTTTCTCTGTCTCACTCGTTATTCTTGCCTCCTGCGCTTACGTTGTCCGGTCGTCGTTCTCTTTCTCTGCTAGTCTTGACTACTCTCAGCTTTGTCTATCGGCTCGATTGCTCCTCTCTCTCTCTCGTGCAGGTAGAGCACAGCGTATATATATATCACAGCACACGGGGCACCACGAACTTTCTATATATTCCAACGCTGATGCCGCTTCTTCTCGACACACTCTTCCGGGAGGCTCTCTCGATCCTTCTCTACAACTGGTCAATCCGATGATATCCGTCTGATCCACCTCCGTCCGCCTCCTCGCCGCTCGGCTCGCTCTCTCGTGTCTCTCGTTCGCGGGACAGAACCGCACCCATCGACGACCGATGACTTTTTGCTGGCTCGCCTAACCAGCCCCTCGAATATCTAGACTCGACTACCCCCACCGCGCGCTCTCCTGCCCTGGCGTCATCCCCACCACCACCAGCGGCCGAGAGAGCGTTCCCTCTACTCGACCACTTCCCCCCCCCCGCTGCCCCTCTTCGCCCGTAGCCCCGCAACAGAGAGAGCGCCTGGTTCTCTGTCTGATGTGTGTGTCCGTGTGTGCGTGCTGCAGTAGCAGAACACGGAGCGCCTCGCCTTTGTTCGACCGAGTGCGCGCCGGCACGCCGCTTGCGCCGCGCACAGTGGGGCGCTCCGAGTTCGGCCAATCCGGAGCTCGCTTGCCCCTCGTCCCTGTCGACTAATATACACACACCGCACTCCTCGTTTCTCTCTCTCTCTCTCTCTCTCTCTCTCCTTATGTACAGCCAGCAGCAGCAGTCTCTCTGTCTGCCTTCCTCGTGTGCTGCTTTGTCGGCTCTCCGCTTGCGCTGGCTATCTCCCTCTCTTTCGTCGACGCGAGACTGCTCTGTGTTTGTATACGTGCTGAAGAACGCCAGCTGAGCGCGGGGAGCCGAGAGAGAGAGACGGAAAAAAAGAAAGCCAAAGGAGAGCGGGCCGAGAGCGAGACCGAACGAAACCCGGGGAAAACTCGCTCTACTCGCTCGCTGCTCCGGCGTTCTCTCTCTGTGTTGTACTGTATCCACACTCTACTCTCTCGATTTCGTGCTTCGTCCGTGTGTTTTTGTGGAGCATGTATATATATACGCGTCATTTCCCCGCTTCTACTCGTGTCATCGTGTGCGCGTTGTCGCTGTGTTAGTCGGAGTCGAAGCGTGTTTTTCTCCTCTCGTATACACACACACACACATTCGATGCGAGTGCGACTCTCGCACGTATTCGCGAGAGCGACCCACACAAAGAGCAGCCCCTCTATATACGTAGAGCGTTCTCTGCCTGCGGCCAACACAAAGAAAGAAAAAGATCCTGAAAGGATATACGTACGGATATAGCCAGGACTACCGCTGACTGACTCTCTGACCGTGTATGTGTGCCCCTCTCTCTCTCTCTTTACCTGTGGGGGTGAGAGCCTACGTGCCTGTGTATACACGCAGGACCTTTTTAGCTTGCGCAAATGTAGGAGAACGGAGAACCTAGAGAGGAGAGAGAGAGAATGAGCTTGCCCCTCTATCCCCGGCGCAGCTGCGCTTCTACCTTCTCGATTAACCCGGTTTAGGTGTAAGGGACAAGGGAACAGGGGGTAGAACGCAGGCGGGGGGTTGAGCATCGGTGACCTAGGCCGTTTCTATCTCCGCGTTAATAACATGGGAAACGTAGCCTCAGGACCTCGGGGATGACTTATCTAGGAAAGGAATCGTTAAAAATCGTTTGGTATTTTTTCCCCCAAATATCCATATAAATATACGGAACATCATTCATCTCTTCATTGACGACGTTTAGTTGTCTCCTGCACAGTTCAACATAGGGTTGCGGTTTGTTCGTTCGCGCGAATCAAAATTACAGCCAAGAAAAGGATTTTTCCAATCCAATCGAAGCTTAAACAAAACATTGATTAACAAAGTTTCAAAAAAAAGGGTGTGTTACATGGTGTTACGTAGATTTCTTCGATTTTTCTCTTTTTCAAGTCTCATGATTATCGAAACGTTAGGCGTTAAGGCACGGATTCACGTCCCCTTTGCCTTTTTTTCTTCATTCGAGCTTCGTCGAAGCAAAAAAGTTGGGGTACAGAGACAGGCGTGCGTATAAAAGGCGCACACGAAATGCTGTAGTTACACGCGTATGTATACGAATGAACGCGTAAGAAGAGATTCGATGGGGGAGGCAGAGGGGGGGGGTGTCTCAAATACATATAGATACAAGCGGCTGTGCGGGCGAACGAGGAGGAAGCGAGTCTCGCTTCTATATAAGTCGGCTCTCCTTTCGTTATTATATACGTGAGAAGCGCAACGCGGCTTAGTCGCGCTACTGTTAAACGCCGGCTCTCGCGTCATCCCTTCCTCAGACTGCCCCCCTTCACCCCTCAGCTCTTTCCAGTTTACATCGTAAATTCGCCGGGGGATTTCTCGCTTTATCCGTGCGCCCCCGTACACGCATTTGCGCTAAGGTCTCTCTCTCTCCCCCTATACTCCACTTCCTCTTCTCTCGCTCCCTTTATTTTGGTTTTTCTCCTCGTCATTAGTGCGAGAGAAGAAAGAGCCTCTGTAGGTCTCGCGCGCGAGAGATATTCTGGCGCCTCGAGCGAAGAGCCCCCCCCCCCCCCTACACATGCGTGCGTGTGCTCGCGCGCGTTCAATTCCATTTTCAGATGTATATATGTATGCGAGCTCGTGCGTTCAGCAGTCATGCCAATCGCCCCTCCTGCGTTATACACACTGACTAATTGCGCTTCAGACTCTCCCGTGCCCATCTTATAAGGTCGAGCCGTCAATGCAACACTCGTATCTCAGTTGAGGGCAGTTGGGCATTATATTGTTGCTCCGAAAATATACGTATATGTTAGAATCGTGCGTGCGCGTCTATACTGGGCGCTAATTGATAACGATATGTATATATACCTACGCGGGGGGCAAAACAAACATGCTATCGGTTATGGATGTTACCTATTTGGTTAATAATTTGTAGCAGAGGCTCTCGACTTCCGATAAAAGCAACGATCGCCTGCTCGACGCTTTGTTTGATAAGTGAACATTATAAATAGAGGTATTTGATTGCTTGATGAATTTTGAATGTACATCTCACCCTCTTTGTCTCCGTATAGTACGATACTACGACGACCCCTGCAAGTTATTCGTGACTAGCCGTAAACAATGAAGCCGAAAAATTGCGCCCGAGGATATTTTTCTTTATTTCGATAAACCGTATAGAGGGGAACGATTGAAAAAGCGAGGCTTATTTACAAAATGAGCTATCCAATTTTTTTCCCCCGTCTTTCTCGCTTCTGCGTCGCGCGCCTCGTCAGCTTGTTTTTCTCATTCAATTTCATCAGCTGTATACGTACGCCGTTAATCGCCAGCCGCGCATTATCTCTCTCTCTCCCTCTCTCTCTCTCTCTCGCAGGTTATAGACCAACTCTCCTTGTTTGCCGCTCGTTTCTCGATAGTACACACGCGCTGATGGTGAAAAATGTTCGAAATGGAAATGCGTATAGGCATCGATACAGCATTTTTAGTTGCCCTCGTCAATTTCATTAATTTTCAGGAGGAAAAAAAAACACGTGAAAATTCAAATATTTACCCATTGATTCGTAAATTTTTAACACACGCGCTTCGCTCTCTTCCTCTTTTTTATCTTCTCCATCCTGTACACGTTCCGGGAACCGAGAAGAAAAGACGCAGAAAGGCCGAGAGTCAAAACTGGTCTCGGTACACGAGAGAGATTCTATTCTTCACGCGTCTGTCCACACAACATCGCACTAGCATCATAATACCAGAAAAGCACACGTGCCCGGCAGGCGAAATTTCAATTGCTGAGCACACGAATAAGTGCCGAGAAAGACTCGTAAACTCGCCAATCAGTTTTATGTATCGAAAATGTTCCTATATTCTACCGCGCGCACGTATTCCTCCAGGGAGAAAAAAAAAGAAGCGAAAGACAGAACAGTAGCTGGTAGACGAGAGGAATGGAGCGTGTACGGCTAGATTATGCCACGTAAGTGACAAAATAAGGAAACTCGAGAGTATGAGAGGCAGGCATAGAGAGACAGAGCGAGAGGCCAGAAAACTTGTTTTCATCTCAAAATCGTAGGTTGAAGAAAGAGCTCTTTTCACATGGGCTATCCAGTGTCCGTATGGAGCGGCGCACGACAGCAGCTGGCTCTCGTCCATTTTTTACCACCTCCCATTCCCACTGGTTCTCTATCGGGGGCTTACGAGCGCAGCAGTTGTTGGGATATATATATCGAAATCGAGATTTATTCAGGATTTGTGGGACGAACAGAGAGAGAGAAAGCTCGGATACGGCAAGGGGAGCGATAGGCGACGAATTATTAAACACGTATACGCGCATCTGAGGCACACCGCCGAGCGCCTTCTCGATTTCGGAGCGACAAACGACGTATCGAAGAAGCGTCGCAGGAGTGGGGGGGGGGGGGACAGTCCGATATACGTGTAGCGATATATACGCCGGGAGCGCATACGTGCAGTTGAGCGCGTATACGTTCGTATGCACATGCCGGGGGCTCAGTCGATCGGGAAAAAGACCGCCTGGATTTTTCCGCGAAGGGCTGTGGAGTGCGCAGCCGAAGAAGGCTCTCTCCCTTTCTGAACTCCGGGGGCTATATATATACGTATATTACGCTATAGAGGAACGAGAAGCCGAGACTGGGTGAGAGAAGGGCCGGATGGAGACTAGACGAGGATCTTTGTCTGCCCCGGCCTCTAGCTTTGTTCGCGCCCTTGTTGTGCTCTTTGGCCTGCCGCTTCCTCTCCCCCGTCCGGCTCCCTTCTTTGCCCCCCCCCCCCCAGGCTGGATTGCCTTGGCACGACGTTTCCTATATGGCGCGGAGATGCGTCTTTTTTTCTTGTTGTTCAAGTCTGTGAACGACGCATCGACAACGTAGAGGTGCTTTGATATTGTATTCACATGCGGATCTGACTGATTGTCGGATAAATCTCGCGTACATTCGGCTCGTTCGATAAAATATGTGTCAACAGGCTGCGCCTCCGCGCTTATCGCGGCTTTGACGCTTTTTGTTATTATTAATAAATAACAATCGGCCGATTAAACTCGTGCTTTATTCACTCCCGCGCTCGCTTGTTATTATTCTTCTGTTTATCGGAGTATCTTTTTTTTCTTACTTTCAATGAGATTCGCGCGTTTTTTTTTGGTCGATCGGCCCCGCTGTGTGTCTTTTGTTGACGAGAAAAGCCGTACGGCGATACGCGCACGCACGACTTTCGATTACTTCTCGAAGCGCCTTATCGCCTCCGCGTGTGCTTGTTTGATGAAAACCAGATTTTTCGGATCGTCGGCGATGATTCAGGTCTCGAATTTACCTCTCGTGACTCAAAAGTCCATCTCTTTATTACCGTTTTAATGATTCTAATGCACATTACAACGTATAGTACGATCGACAACTGTGTGTTTGCCTTCCAAAGTCGCGCAAACAAAATGCTCTTGGCGAGAGCCGCCGTGATATTCACGGGTCGAGTAGAGACTCGTTGCGGAATCGCTTCAATTTGCATGAATTTTCGCAAACTACGCGATAATTGCCGACGAGCGCGAGTCGTATAGCCGAGGAGCGAGGCGCAGTTGCTGCTCTTGCCGCGACGCAATAGCCGCTGGATATATCGCGTGGCAACTTGCACTGGAACTTGTCACGTATCGCGGCTGTGAAAGCGAGGATAGCTGGAAATTGAGCGGTTAAAAATCGTTTTTCGTCCGATATTTGCTCGCGAGTACAGTGGAATTCGTTGTTGTCCAGTTGTAAGCGCGTGATCTTTAGATTCTCAGGTGGAAGCGTCCCTCTCTCTGTTTGCTCCCGCGAGATTGGCTTTGCGCGTCACGCTAACACGTGGCGCGATTGCTTTATCGCTTTTCATTGTTTTTTTGTTTGTTGCTCGCTGTTTTCTTACGATCGCCGGGATTCCGGTATGTTTTTTCTCGCAATCGAGCTCGCGATTGTCCTTTTCGGAAATTGTTTCAACGGATGCACAAGCGGCTCAATTAAAAATGCAACATCACCTGCATTCTAACAACGAGTGCAGTACAAGAAGATGGAACGAGTCACACGTTGCTGCTCCAACCATTATTCACGTTTCCGCAGTGACGAACAATTCTTTATTTTTCTCACTTTTTAATACCAAAACTTTGTTTAAAATTAGCTTGAAAACGTGTAAACATGGTGAATAAGAGACGGCGATCGAGATAATCTTGTTTTTTTTTATTCTCGTCTTCTCTTCCAGTCTCAGCCTCGCGTTAAAGTTTTTGGTAGATGACCTCAATTTTTTTTCGATATTGTTGAAAAAACAAACGCAGATAAGACGCGCTCAAAGATTACACCGAAGACACATTAGAAGGAATTGTCGTGTGTTATTGCTCGATTTGGTTCTTCGTAAAAGCACCATCTACTTCGGCTAGAGCGAGATTTCATCAAAGTATCCGTTTTAACGAATTTGTGGAAAAACAAATGATACTATTTTCAAATGTGGTTTGTTTGGTCAGGAAACCGAAGCGGCTCAAAGAGTTTTGTTAAAAATAAAGATTAATTTTGGGTATGTTATGCTCAAGGCAATGAGGCGCTTTGATTGCATTGTCGGACAGGATACGTTTATCGCGAGCCCGAAAATGTTCGTCGCAAGAAAATTCTTGCTTTCGGCGTTGTTACTGCGATAAGGAAACAAAAAAGAAACGCTCGTGCTCGATTAAATTCGCTGGTAAATTAACATCTGCTGCTCTGATACTTGTTCTCGAGAAAAATTTATACATTCTTGGTTTTTACGATACATGATAAGCGACCAAGAGATTATGATTATGAAAAATACAGTTGTACAATGAAACGGTGTGCAGATCGAGAAATAAAATAAAAGCAGGGGTTTCCCCCCGTGAATATGGATGTCTTGGCAAGATCGTTAAAAAAGGGCAAATAAAGAAAAAATTTATCAGAAATACAAATAATAAAGTTGAATTGACATGAAGAAAATCTATTAACGATACACACCTGAATTATTAAACGCTCATTCATCTGAAAATCATCATTAGCTCGAGAAAAATCCAAAATACCAAAATTCTTAAGATTCTATCGGTAATCCCAGCTCGGGTGAAATATTAAAACGCACGTCGGACGTTTTCTCACGAAACAACGTCATCGCTCGCGCTCAACTTAATCGCTCAGCAGATATCCCTACTTTAAGAGACAGATAGAGAGAGGGAGAGCCGAAGAGAATCGTCCGATCGCTTTTGCGTCGTAACCGAGAGAGGATGTAACGCGCGTATAGAGCCGCGAAGCGCCGGTAGCGATGACCAAATCGCCATGCTAATTTATGCGGCCACGCTTAGCTGCCGGAGAGAGAGAGAGAGCTCCAGGATTTTTTTTTCTCTAGCCTCGCCTTCGGCTAATTTTTACGCGCAGGAAACGAGGCTCTTTATGTACGGCTCTGTCCCCACTCTATACATATGCCATTGCTTACGTGTCACTCGCACTCGCGGACCGAGAGCGTGTTATTCGGTAAGGGCTGTGTACGCACGTGTACGCGTGGGTCGTGCGAGAGATATGGGGACTCGTGTGTCTGATGTGTTCTCTCGTGCTTTATTTTTAATGTCCTCGGCACATCTGCGGCCTATCCGATATTTTCGTGTGCTCGAGCGAGAAACTGCGCAGTAGAGTTTTCGTTAGCTCGATACGTTCTGTTCCTCTGTGTATAAAAGCGCCTGTTTTGTTCTCCATTTTTAATCGGATCCAGTCGATGTAACGCTCTAGGAATTCGTCAAAGTTCGTTCTAGAAATTCTGACAAACCTCTCTCTCTCTTTCTGGAGGTATGCAGATTTCAAGGCTATTAGCTTTTCTCCTGCCACAGCAACAACCGTCGTACCGTTCTTAGCAATCGGTACCTTAATTAGCAATAAACGAGCCGAGAGAGGTAATCGAGCGCATTGAAAAGCATACTATTGACCCACTTGTATATTACCCGGGCATTGACACGTCCTAATGATCCTCCTATTAATGGGCAGAAGTGACCAGCCGTCGTCATATTTCGCCGCGCGTCCCTTCCGGCGCAGCTGCGCTCATAAATATTGCGAATCCTTATGCGGCCCCCGTGCACTTGTTACCTTATTTACAAGCCCGACCATAATCGCCGAGCCGGCGCTAATCCCGGGCGATTTTCAATTATCCGTACCAGTCGTCCACCAGTCGCCTCCATTGTTCTACTCGTCTCTTTGAAAAGTTCAAAACGCAATAGGCAACAGATGTCCGGGGCGTCTCTGGAAAACTCGAGAGAAAACGTGGGGGACTCCTTTTCTACGCCGCTTAGAAACAGGTACGGTAACTTAGGGTTTTCGCTGCGCGCAGGTAATATAATGTTCGAGCCCGGAGAGCCGTAGACAATGAACCCCGGGATTCGAATAGGCGGAGGCGGTGTGCGATCGAACTGCAAGACAAGCCCCCCCTCCCCCCCAGCCCTGGAGTATAGAAGAAAGGAGCAAGGGGAGCCCGCTGCTGAACACGTTGCCAGGGAGAGTCCAGGTTTATGCCTCGACGAGGGCTGACGTTTTTGGCAGAGAGCGCAGTTAGGCTTTTGGAAAGAGAAAAAAGTAGAGTTCGATCGGAGACACACCGGTGCTGCGTGAATTAGTTGCGCCGAGATATTGGGTCTCGCGGGTATATTTATCTCGCCTTTGTGCCCCGCGCAGTTATTAGAATCTAGCCAGAGGCCTGATGTAGGAAATCAAGTGGTATTGCATTAGGTTTGAGAGAGAGAGAGAGAGAGAGAGAGAGAGAGAGAGAGAGAGAGAGAGAGAGAGCGTTTGGGAAAAGCTGGCTCGGGCTTTGTGCAAGATTCGTATATGCTAATGCTGGGTTATTGGGATCTAGGGCTGTCGAGAGATTGATGATAACGGAGTTTGAAACTTGTGCTTAGGCCATTGATGTATAGGTCTTTTTATTCTTTGTGTCTGTGTGTAGGTTATTTAATGGCTGGGTATGTTGTTGTTGCTGATAAACAATGATTTCGGATTGATGCTGGACGTTCAAGCTATAGCTAAGACATAGAAATCATAAGAGATTTATGGGAGCGTTTATATATTTTTTTAATTTTTCGAATACGGATGGAAACGAGTTGGTCGAGTTTTATGTATATTTGAATTAATGATCAACCCGGCATAGCAATATTAATGTGTTACCGTCATTATAATGAGGCGAACGAATTTTCTTTAGCTTCTGCTCAATCAATATTCAAAGACTTTTAATTTTACAAATCAATGATTTTGCGCTATTGCGGAACAAACACAAGTTTGTTGGATGTTTGCATCATTATATGCTTGATATGGCGTGGTAATACTATCGCTAGATAACAAAAACCGGCCCAACTGCGCAATAAAAGCTTTGTATCTAA
Source organism: Anagyrus pseudococci (assembly GCA_030522585.1). Taxonomy (NCBI): domain Eukaryota; kingdom Metazoa; phylum Arthropoda; class Insecta; order Hymenoptera; family Encyrtidae; genus Anagyrus; species Anagyrus pseudococci. The sequence continues at coordinate 28,804 of JAPYYQ010000329.1, forward strand.
TTAATCGAAAATTCAGAAACACGATTAAATTTTGATAGGAAAGAGAGAGAAAAGGCTGCGATAACGAGGTATAACAATCAAAAGCAGTTTACACCAGCTGGCATATCTTTCAGCGCTAATCGCCAAAACTACCATTCAACCTTGTTTCACAAATATTCTGGAGACTATTTAATAATCAGCTACACTCATCCTTTATTTTCCCTCCCCCCCCCCTTTCCCTCTCTTTCGATACATCCTATATTTGTCCATCGAGGCAAAAAATCATGGGCACGTGTAAAGGTTAACCCGGTGACGACATACCCCTCCCAACTCAAGAAAACGAAAGAGAAAAGCGTAGGACGCGCGTTTTTCCGTTCGTCTCGAGACTTTCCCTCCAGTCACGTATTCTGACGTTACGAGCTTTGGGAAACCAGGCGCGTCTGCGCGTGTATATATATACGCGCGCACGTGCCGCTATAGCCTCCTACGCCCTTGAGAGCCTCTACACCTTTTCTTTCTTATTTTCCCCTCTCTACCTCTTCTCCCGATTTCTCTCGGACCTCGGAAGATGAGGGGGCGCACTTACGCCCCCCTGAAGGGATTACGAACCGCGGGACTTTTGTAATGGTTCTGTAGAAGGAAGGTTGCGCTCGAGAATCATGAGTTGCCAGGGCGATAGAGAGTGAGGAGCTACCGACTGCCCTGGTCCTGACGAGGCTTACGATTTTGGCCCCGCTGGAAAAATGGCTATTCTAACGGCCCAGGCGGCCCCGTAAAGCCTCTGCGGCGATAAAAAGCCACGGGGAGTTATTGTGGACGAGGGATTGCTTCCTTATCTTCCAGGCTATGCTGCCGCCGCCCTCCGTTGCTCTATTCATCTCTTTTTCTCTGCAGCGTCCGGCCAGCGCTCGAATTGAGTTTCCCGGAAAAGTGAAACTACGGGAGTCTGTGTACTTCGTATACGCACACGCATACAGTCGTACTTGCTGTTGGATTCAACATTTACGTAACTAACGGTTACCTGCACTCGATTATTCCTCCTTGGATTTTCCTGCCAAGTTGGCAGAAGTTGCGGAGCTCCTTGCTGTGGGAGAGAGCGATCGGTCTCTGTAACTCTGTGGGCTTCTTCAACTATTATACTTTGTTTTTATTGTAAATTAGTGAAGAGTATCATGTGAAAGCAACGAGCTTTCGAAGTGAAATTTGGATAGTGACGTATTTGGAAAGCTTATTGTTTCATTCGTTTTTATTCTGGTTTATTGATCAAATAAGGACGGATGATGTTGTTTATTTAAGCCAATTTACGTGCACGATTATTATAGATTTGCGGAAAAAGAAAGACGTCCGCCATAGAGAGACACGTTAAAAAGTAAGCACGTGCTTTTTCTTCCTAAATTTCTAAGTTTCGGTTTAACGATCGTTATAATAATAAAACGAGGAAAAAAAACAGGTCTATTTTTCTCGTTTTCCCGTTATACATTCGAACTTTTTTTTTCCTTCTTCTTCGAACTAATGAAGATTGGCCACTTTGGAAATAGGCCCGGCTGAGCCGAGAAACGACCGCTCACCATTCTCTAACTGCCCATACTACTACATTGCCGAGGCCTATTGCTTATTCTCGTGCGATGACTAAATGCAGCAGCAGCAAAGGGAGAGCTTAGGAGCTGCAATTTTAGCAGGATCAAGGAGAAAAATTCGCGTACAACTGGGCTGTACGTGGTCGATTTACGACACTACCTGTTTCCCATTAAAATAATCGCCGCATATTTATTTATAAGCGGTACAGGCCTATCCGTAAAGACAGCACGTATGCACCGCAGATAAGATTTTGATACGTCCCAGCGTTTATTGCTCTATCTTTATGATTATTACTAATAATTAATTATCGTTTAACGCAGTAGGAAACGATCAAAAAGGTGCACCGAGAGAAGGCAAATTAAAATCGAGGATGCTGCAGCTGCCGGGTCCGTAACTGTAATTCGTAAACGCAGCCGTGTAAATTGCCGCAAAGGAGCAGCAGCCGAGCGTTAGCAGTATTATACGAGCACGTTTAATTTGCCATTGCAATCAAAAGGAAGGCGTTTAACGGAAAATTCACTCTGAATGAATCCTAAATGGGAAAGTTCATTTTGATTTGGCCATGCGGGTGAAAAGTATACGAAAATATAGGTAAGGCCGTTAGTCACGGCTCGGCAGCGTAGCGCTGCGCTTGAATTATTAACAGATTGAAAAGTTGCCGTGCCGGTTGATTTTATCATTATTATAGATAGGTACAATGTTTTTTTTATTAACAATGGCACTGGTAAAATACAATACGATTAATTTATTAAACTCGGTAATACGGCTATTTTTGTTTGTCCATTTTATTCCCTAACTGATTACAGTAATACAGAAAAGATTGATGGCGCAAAAGAACGCTTGAGTGGGAAAAAATCTTGAAATTATGGAATGACGTTGAATCATTTAGTTTGCATAATCGAATGAATTACTATTGCCGTTAATAACAGTAATTCATGTATAGAAAGTTTGTCTTTTTCAAGGGACATGCAGCTAAAGCGTCTAAATAACATTAGGATAACGGTCGAGGGGAGGGGCATTACATATAACGACACTTCTGCGTCTGCAATTATCGAACATCTTGCATTGATTTCGTTCCCTTTCGCATTTTCAAATTGTTTGGCAGGATCCAAAAAGTTTATCTAACTGCGTATCATAGGCAGTGCCCAATCTTCATACATAAACATCGACTTTGAAACAAGCCTGCTTTACAAACATCCGTCATTCGTGCAAGAGCACGTACGATATACCATCCGTTTCTTCCTAGTCAGGCTACAATCAACGCGGAAGCTGCGATCGGTATTCATACGAGCGCGGCAGTAGCGAGGCGGCGTATGGTCGCAGCTCTCGCATTAGAAAGTCACCACGGCTGCGCGCTAAGCAGAAGACAATTAGACGGAGCGAGAGAGCTGCCGAGCTGTGTCATTACACCCCCGTCCCACACCTCTCTGGTCGCCCCCTTCCCCCACCCATCCCTCATTACTCGGCGCAGCGCAACCAAAAAATAATCGGGCCTTGTGTGCTCACGGGGCATATACAGCGCGCTGGGCCGTCGCCGCGCGATAATTGCCCTCCCTGTATATACAGTCATAGAAAGTCGGAGTCAAGCGGAAAGCCCGAGGGAGAGGCTCTCTGCCGGGGAATCGAATGGAAAATGTGCATAGCCAGAGAAAATTAACGCTACGCGTTAGCGCAGCAGCAGCAGCAGCGGGTCTATTGGAGCGCCAGCGCGTACACTAGAGCCCCGACCTACCGGGAAGTGAAATTAAGCCGGAACAATGGGCCGAGCGCGCTGCGTACGTCTGTATACGCGCAGCGAAAGCGAAGCGAGCTGCTCTCTCGGCTAGAGCGGGGCGTTATATAGCTCGTTTGGCCGGCAGCTCCCAGCGCGCGGCTGAAAAATTGACAGCTGACTGACAATCGCCATTGTCTCTCGGCTTGTAAAACTTTGGGCCCGTTGGGCCCCCCTACTCCGACACCGCTCGCTTATACATGCGTGAATTTCCGAGCTCTCGTTTCGTGTGTATACGCGCGGGGCTGTAACGGGGAGCGCTCTGTAGCATCGGCTGCGAATATATACTGCGCGAATTAGGCCTATGCCCCGTTAACTTTTTCGAGAGCGCTCCGTATCGCAGACACCAGTCTGCTAAGTAGGCAATTTGCTCCTTGTTTTTTTTTTTTTTTTTAATAGAGGGAGAGAGAGAGAGAGCGGAGTGTGCTTGGGAGGAAACGAGAGATTTCCATCAGCGATCTTATCAATGATACTTTTGTCAATTACTTGAACTTTCAGCCTTGACGATTGGCTTTATTGCCACGGTAAAACGGTCACGTATATGCCAGAGAAAGAATCACACGAGAGCTCTTGCCGATTGCATCTTCATAAGTACACACGCTCACGAGAGTCCCTCCCCCCCTCGGCTGCCGCCAAGCTAAGTGACGTCGGGTCTCTAAAACAAAAAGGAATCCGATCATAAAAGCCGACACGCTTTCGCAAAACTCCCGAGCAACGTATATAGATAGAGCCTCGGTAATAACACGGAGTGAGTTTTTCGCCCTAGCCCCACAGCGAGTAGGCGAATTTTTGCAAGATTTTCCATCGCTTGACGCTCGCGTGTAACCGCACTCCCTTCTGCGGTGTACACACACACACACACAAAGACCGAGTAAGGTTAGATCGCGATAACCCAAATGTATACATACACTTGGATGATTCAGCGGGGGCTTCTACGACAGAGAAAGAGAGAGAGAGACAGCGGACAGTAGCCGCGGAGAGGTGTAAAAACCCAGGGGTGGCGACGCACATGTCGTCCCTTTAAACGGGGAAAACCCTTTGCCTCCAACGCCGCTTTTACATCGCTGCGCGCGAAGCGCGAACGCTCGAAAAGAAAAAATAAATAAAAAGAAAGACCGGCGCTATATTTACCGTCGTTGTGTAGGCTCTATATACATGCAGTAGCGGGCCCTGTCGAAAAAGCCACACGCGCGCGCTCCCGCACAAAGAGCTGGCAGCGCAAAGGGAAAAGGGGCGTTGGGTGAGAAAAACGAGGCATCTCGATAGCGCGTCTATTTCAGCGCGCGGCTTTTACAGGGGGGGGGGGGGCGGGGGAGGACTCTCCTGCGTCGTGCCACACGGCCGAGGAACATATAAATCGGCCAGGCTCCTCCCGTTATACCTCGACAGCGCCGTGACGTGGCCCCCGTGTGCCGGGAGAGCACAGCTCGTGGGTGGGAGAAAGCGCGGCTGATCTACTTGCCCCCCTTCTCCGCGCCTCTCTCTTTTCCGCATCGACAGTTACATCGGGCTCGAATGCAGGCGAAAAAGAGCCTTCTCTACTTTTCTCTCTCTCTCTCTCTCTCTCTCTCTCTCTCTCTCGCTCTAAAAGTGGCCGATTGATACCCTCGGCCGATCGCTACAGAGTGTATAAGGATTAACCGAGCCTCTCTCCGGAGAAAGAGAAGCTTTGGAGATGCTGGGTACTGCTTACGGAGCGCGCGTGCCACTTATATGCGCGCACACTCGCGTCTCGGCCGCGCACATTTACATTGTGCCGGGCGAGCAGCGAGAGAAAACGAATCAGGGCCTTTGTCCCGTGGACCTTTTACTATACGTAAGAGGCTCGAGTATCGGGATGGCCGTCATGTTGGAACAAATGTGGCAAGAGGCGAATTTAGGCAACGAGCTTTCTTAGAGGCCAATATTTAGAAACTCGTATAGATTCAAAGTCACGAATTCCGCATGTGCTTCGCGTCAAACGAATGACCAGTAAAATTGCGATATGGAGAATCTTAAGAAACACGGATAAAAATTTTATTGGATCAGTTTTTAATTGGAATTGACTTGTTACGTCGCGATGTGTAATTTTATTTGCAGTTTAAAAAGAATTTCCGGTATCGGCGTAACTTAAATAAATATTACAGCTTTTGAGGAAAACCTCTATGTCCCTCGTCTTAGCATCTTATTTTGCGCGAAAATCAAAAGATTTCGTCATGCCGAAGAAAAATAAATTATTATTTTTTTGTCGTTAAATAATGAATCGAAAATCAAATATTTACTTATGAAAAACTGAGTCAGACGAATTAATGGCAAACGACTGTATAGATTACAAGTGTCATACGCTCGGAGCTGTGGATCAGCTGTGAGACGCGTATGATACAACAACCGAGGCTATAGTGCGCAGTTTATAAGATTAATACACAAACGATGAGTGTATCAATCATTTTTCGTCGTGAACTCAAAAATTTCTTACGCAACGTAAATTCAGGCGAATTGTACATTTTTTTTTTAGAGTCGTTGCGTTTTCTGAATCATCCTCGTTTATTTAAATGAAGTTTAATCAACATTTACATTTTCACAGCGGATCGTTTGCTCTCCGGCAAAATTTCCAAAGCTATCGCGATAAAGAGTGATCGATCGATGATAGCGAGCCAGGTAATTAGTATGAACGCTATCACCGCTGATAACGCATATTTTATTTCTGACAATGATAATGAAAAAAAACCTTATGGCCTCTGGAAGCGCAACGTGTGTTGGACGCGCGACAAACGGAGACCTTGAATTTTCAAAAAAAAAGCCTAAGTAATCATAATGAAACTCGTCTGGAACCAAAGCTTTATGTGTTTCCCGTTCGTTGTGTCATTTCGAAAACTGTTAGCTGTATAAACAAAAAAAAAAATGAAAAAGAACTTTTGCAGATCGTACATCATGAAAAGCGAGAAGAAAAAAACCCAAAAGAAAATGTAACGTAATTAGACTTTTCCTCGATTATGTTTGTCGGACACACACATCCACAATCCATCACACGTTTCCGCTGATGGATCTTCCTCTTCCCATCAATTCGCTCGAACATATCTATTTTAATCCATCCTGTATACTCGCCCCTATACACGTGTATACGAAATTCATCCATTCCGGCCCTAACCCCAAAAAAGCTCTGTATTCGAAATTTTAACAAAAGCCCCCTATGGCTCATCGAAAAAAGCGCTACACTTCGAGATTCAAAACAAACAATCATTCGTGTCTCAAAGTAACGAAAGACAAAAAGGTTGGAACTAAAGCCCCCCCCCCTTCAAGTCTTTCACGCTGTATATATACACGTATAAGCAGAGTGTGCGGTAAGAGAGGATTTTTAAAAGCATCGGGGGCTCACTTCTCGCATTCTGGATACGCGATACAGGCGCGGCCGGAGAGTATCGCTGGCCGGACAACCGATACGACTAGCCAGCTATCTCTTTCCCTCTCGCGAGCTCCTCCCGTGGGCCCGTTATAGCAAAGACAGCGCGTCCATTATAATGCCTCGCGCGAACTCCGATCACCGGCTTCGGTGTCTTTGTTTACACGCGTGTGTGTGTGTATGCCCAAGCCTCGTTGCTGTGCCCGTTACGTGCAGCCCATACTCGCACGCCCGTATATGCCGCGATGAAACTCTCGCGAGTTCGTTTGTCACGCCGGGCTTATCGCGGCTCGAACAAGCGCACTTGGAAATTTGAGTCAGCGCCTCTCTTTTCATTTTGACCTTTTTTTTAAAAAAAAAATACAACGTCGGTATTGGGATTATTAACACTTGTTACTCGTGTTCGAAGGGCTGCTTCGATGACGAAATTTCGAACAATATATGAGTTTTAAAATGTAATGGAATATACGTTATTTTATATATACGAGCTTATAAGCATATGTAATCATCACAATTATTGTCTAAAATTCATGAGTGTATTTTAATGATTGACGCGTTTTTTTCAGCTGATAAAGAAACGAAAAACTTGTGAAACTGAATTTTTAAACAGTTTCAAAATTTTACACGTTTCACGTCCGTTTACCACTATTTAACTTTGCTCGGGCGAAGGTCGCGCCTAAGATAGGCGTTCGAATCGCAAGCGTTCAGGTGTTACTTTGTTAATTTTACGTCCTTTTCTCATTATTTTAAGTAAACTTTGAATGAATATATAAAGTTTATTAACGATCATAACTCACTTATGCAAGTTTTCACACGACGAGCAACGGCTGCAGAATGTGTCTTACCTAAAAAGACAAACAAATAAAATGTAATGTATATTTAATAAATTCAAGTATATAAAAATAAAAATTGAACATGTATAAACACATGATTTCATAAAGATAAGAGATAAATAATAACGGTACTCTCATCGACTACATTTATCAGTTTCAAAAATCATTTAAATCCTTCAACTGCACTCAAAGTGAAAGACGCGCCAAAGTTTCACTTACTCAAACACAGACGAAAAGAAAAAAATTTTTTTTTAAATATTAAATTTTTTAACCCGTCCATTACTGCCTCTCTCTGGAGTGTAACCCATTGCATTTCTTTTTAAAGGCCTTACGCGCGTTTAACTCGCTGCAGCGTAAAATAAAATTTCGCATAATTTAAGAGGCCAAGATTCTCGAGCTGAAATTCAAGCATAACGCGTTTCAATTTTTCACCGTAAAAAAGCTTAGTGCTGTTAAGCTAGTCAGACGACGAAGACGCGCGCGCGTTTCCCTTCTCGCGTCAGTATAGAAAATAAAAAAAATGGCAGGCAAGAGGGTCTCTCTCCCTCTCGAGGCAGGAAAAACGAAACGCGCTCGTCTCGAGCATTACACTGCAAGAAAGTAAAAGCCGCGCTAAAATCGTCCGGATGGAGAGGAAGCAAGAGAGAGAGAGAGCGACAAGCCTCATAAGAGCGAGAAAGACAGAGGCGGAATTTCAGGTAACCTCGAGCGTGACGCGAAAATAAATTCGCGGAGAAAAGAGAGGCACTTCGCTGAAGAGAGAGAGAGAGAGAGAGAGAGAGAGAGAGAGAGAGAGAGAGAGAGGGAGGGGGTGGAAGTGATGGGAAGAGCCACACAGCAAAGGATGACGCATCAGAAATTTCGCGGATCGAGTCAAGAAGATGCCGAGAGTATACTTGCAACTCGAGAGAAAGAGAATGAGCGTACGAGTGACGCGTGTGTGTGTGTCTGTGCTTCAGCGAAAGCTTGGCACTCGGCGAGAGAGAAAAAAGAAGTTGAGAGAAAATTGCGCCTGCTCGATTAGCGGATTCTCGCACATACTCGTATAGTGTTGCGCGAATAGATAATCGTTCGACGATACGTGATTGCGCGCGTATCTCGCGTCGGCAATATTGTAATTGAAATATATCCGATCGATTTATTTTTCCCTGGAAAATTGATAATGTTCGCGTTAGGGTAAAAATAACACCAAACCTGCCTGGTTATTCCTAACTTTTTTTCCCTTGACTTGCAAAATTGCCCGCTACCTTAAAAATATAAAGATCATAAATCTTGATATCTACTTCCGAGCGATATTAATCACGCGAGAGCCGATGATTCACGTAAAATTTCTCGTACGCGTTTATTATTATCCCTGCCACCGACGACAATCATCATCAACCCACGTCTATTTTCAAAGCAAAAAAAAAACAGCCATCATTTCCATGTTATCCCAATTAAAGAGGATAGCGATAGTTACTACGAGGACTACCTGGAATATAATCAATCCCCCAGCTCTTTATCTCGTTTGCTCATCCAACTCCGCTTCCTCGCAGAGGCCGCGTGACTGAGGCTTTGGGAAGCGGGCACGAGGAGAGTAGTCCTCATAATTTCCCCATGGTGGCAAGAGAGATCGAGTTTCTCGTGCTTCTGGAGTCTCGCGCGCGAATCCGAAAGCCGCTGCGAAATTTCCCTCGTAAACAGCCGAGTCGAACTGCTTCCCCCCCCCCCCCTGCCTACAACACAAGACGCGACACGCGCAACGGGGGGAACGTCGGTGGCGCCGCTTATCTTCTCTCCCGATCGCGGAAGGCCAAGGCTCGTTTTTACGAGCGAGCATATTTCATTGATTTCGCGACCTTTTTACAGTTATACACACATAACGCACGGGGAGCCAACTCTCCACCTTCCTGCGCCTTTTATATTCCGGCTCTGGGCTTGAGCGAGAAAGAGATCCGTGAATTAATGGGCAAACGGCCCTGGATTTCGCGGGAGAAACTTTTTTTTTTCATTTTATCAATCGCGCGAGGAAAAAATATTTGTTTTTTGCCTGCGCGCCGAGGAGGATATTTCGCCGTGACACGCGTTACCCGAGATCCGGAATCCTGGACTTTTCGGGGCTGTAAACAAAAGCGTATATACGTAAGAGAATCGGTATAATGCCGCACTTTTTCTTTGCTCAATCTCTTCGTCACGAGCGTTTAAGAGCAAAGAAAAAGTTTATTTGGAATTGCATTTTATCAATTTTTATTACATAAGTATAGGTGGGTTGTAAATTTTTTTTCGGTCGCACAAAGACGGCGAGAAAAAAAAACGAACGCCGATTGTATAACCATTGAATTAGCATGCTATTTGCAATAGAAACATTTCGTCATATCTTACGCGTATTTTAAAAAACGGCTTTTATATCGGTTTGATCGTAAAAAAATTTTCCATCACAATAATCGGTGTATTTATTCGCGGATTACAACTCGTGAAAAATTTACCTCTACTCCGATAAATTAAGCAAAATAAATTCAAATTTATATTTATGTACTTTTGTATACGCGCGAATCGTAAATGAACTTCAAAGATTCGCAAGTGAAGCAGCTTTTAAAAATTTTATAATTGTTAAATCTGAATAAACAAAGATTTATAAACATCCAATCTACAACTTGTGCCGTTTACTCGTTTCCAAAGGTGCAATATCACCTTTACGTCATTTCTATCATAAACATCCAAACATTTTAATTCGTATAAACCAGTAATAAAATAGAATCATACGTAAAAACTGAATTTAGTGTGTTCATTAAGATTACGTAAATTACATAAGACATTAAAAGGTAAAAAATCGTAATTCTTCCGTATAAAAGTAAATTTCATCCAAAAGAACGAAATTTTCCCTTCGCAAGAAGAGGAGAGCCGTTAAGTGCATCGTCCTATACTCGACATAAAGCTCGATTAAAATTCGCAACAGCATCTCGTCGTCTCGGTCATGTAAGTGGAAGCCTCTTTGGCAAGGAGGCAAAGGAGAGATAGCGAGTCGCTCGTAGAAGAAGAGGAGTCATCGTCGCGCGTGGGCCCGTATATATACCGAGAGAGAGAGAGAGACAGAGAGCCTAGCGCGCATCGATTGTCGCTCGGCCCGGAGATTACGTCAGCGGGCATTTCTAGGCGTGCCGTTGGCCGGCGCAAGACAGAGAGAGAGAGACACACACAGAGAAGGAAGGGTGAACGAACGAGCAGAGAGAAAAGCGCAATCCGTCCGCGACGCTTCGCACCGGGGGAAATTCCGAAAAGAGCCTGCCTCTGACGTCGACGACAGGGGGGAGAACACTGCGTGCGCTGTCGCTAAATAAATTTAATGCTCGAGAGGAGAGCCGCGCGATCTGGCATAATAATAGTGTCTGTCGACCCGCGTTTCCACATATAACGGAACCCCCGGCCTATTGCACTGCTACTGCTCTATGCGTGTTTTTTACTGCCCGCCCGGAACTTTGGGGTGAATCATACTCTCTCTCTCTCTCTATAGCCAATACTGAGCTCCATAGCAGGTGCTTATGTGTGTGTTTTGTTTTCGCCGGGCTCTCGGATTTAGCCCGCGCTGGGAAAATCCGATCGTCCCCGCGGCTCTATGTAGGTTGTACAAGCAAACTTAGCCGGGGCCCGGCGTTTATTCGTTTTAATGCGTTTACAACTCTCTAGCCCCCACATCCCCCCCACGCGTGTTTCCCTCTCTCTGTTTTTGTTATTCTATTCTTTTTTTGGATGACTTTTTGCGGGTCGAGCCGCCGCTAATTTTCCAACTAACCTCGTTTACTAATAGACGCCCCCGCGGCCGGTTACGCTGTCGATTCTCTCTTTTCGCGTAACAGGGAATAATCGATTAAACAGAGAGAGAGAGAGAGAGAGAAAAAAGGAGCCGAACTGTAACCGCAGCGGGAGATCATCACTCTCGTATGTGTATATATATACGTAGATCGGCGCCGCGGCTTGCAAAGCAAGCAAATCGGCTACAGAGCTAGCCGCGCCTTTTCGCGTTTTACATAACTCGCGTCCGGGTGGAGTCGGGCCGCTGCCAAGTCTCCGAGGCGCGTCCACGTACGCACGCGATGCACTCTTCGGGGAATCCCGGGATAATTACGAGCCCGCGCACATCGAAGCCGCGTCAGCTCTTGGAAGAAAACGCAGCGCTCTCTCGCGATATATCAGTGCGGGAGTCGATGCTCCTCTCTCCGGCAGCGTAAATCGGCTTATTCGACAAATCAAACGTGCTCCGATAAAAAAGCTCTTGCGCAATCGGCTTCGCGTAAACTCGCTAAAAGCGGGGGACTTCTGGTCAGCAGCTGCGCTGCCGGCTGCGAAAAGCTTGCGGTAACTTTTTAAAGTCCCGCGGCTTACGTCGCGAAAGAGAGAGAGAGCTTTGGACGTAACGCGAAGTTTGGCTCCGGCAAGAAAAGAGTTTTTTCTCCTTTTCTTTTTTCGCGCTCGACGAGCGAGACCTGAGTGCACGTGCTCGTTCGATTTTCTTTTTCCCTCCGCCTGTCAGTCCCGACACCTGATACCCTTGCCTCTTTTCCGCGCGCGCTAATGGAAGGCAACGAGCTTGGCGAATCGATTTGCAATGGCAATGATACTCGAATTTTACGTTTACGGTATATGTAACGTGCTGTTGTCGAGGCTTCGACGGTCCAAAGCATTTTCCTAATGTAAATTGTTACCGGGTCTGGATAATTCTCGATAAAACCAACGGGCAAGCGCTCGGGATGTTATCAAGCCAGTACGATTCTCTCGGAGTCGAATGGGCGTAAAGACAAGCGGATCAGGGGGTAGGGGAGGGGGCATAGCGTCCGCTGTCCAACGATCCAACAGAGATAAGCGGTTGAAACCATTGGCCACTGATGAACTGAACAGGCGGAAGAGGTGGTTGGGGGGGGGGGGGAGTCTCAATCTCCCGTGCTCTCTCGAGGCTTGCCATTACTGTTATAATGGCTTTTTGATATATTCGCGCTGAGTAGGTGTGTAGCGAGCGCCGGGGACAGCGGGTCTGTATAGAGGTGGGAGGGTGGAATAGAGAAAGGTTTAGAGCGAGAGAAGCGAGCTGCATGTACCGTAAGGCTTCTCTCTCTCTCTCTCTCTTTCTCCGTCGATCTCTCCGTCTTTCTCCCACTCTGGTCGACGTGCGCGGGGTTTCGAGAAAACGAGGCAACTGGTTTGAAGCCGCAGAGCCAAGCCGCGCTCGCTGTGCTTGCCTTTTTCGGGCGCGGAAGATGGAAAGCCAGCCGACCGGGAGCGAGTGTAACTGGGTATATACCCAGCCACGGCTCAAAGGCTGTTTCACGGCTTCAAATTTACGGGCGCGATAAGGCGTTGGCTCTTTTTTTTTGCTTTTTATTATGGCTCCCCCTCTCTCTCTCTCTTTCTCTGGCCGAGGGGCTTATTAGCGGCCCCTGCGCACGACGGATTTAGCCGCGTGACGCGTATAAGTCGACGCTGTATACGCCGAGTCATTCTCTGTGCGCGTGTGTGGAGGGACATACTGCGAGCCTGTATGTTACAAAAGATGTATCTCTCTTGCTTTAGATATGGTTTTTTTCTGTATACAGCGTCTCCGTTTGTTTATTAACAATAACGCGCTGTTATCGTTGCAGACGCGCGATTTCACAGGGACCGACGAGAGAGTCACGAAATTAAAGTTTCAGTTCCTCGAACGATTTTTGCGATTGCGATACGGCTCGCGTTTTCATGTTCACAGCAGAGCGTATAGTGGACGATTGTTCGATGCTCCAATTGTAAATTCGCCCCGGATTCTGATTAGCGCCGTATAGCTGTGTATACGTCGAATGAGCACGATTGATACACATCTTGCGAGTATACTCATTTTTATTTTGTTCAAATCAAGATGCGGGATGAACTTGTTCGTACAAATTTTGATAAGTCGAAAGCCAAGCAGCGCGGGACTGCAACGTTTGTCATTTTCTAAACCAGTTTTCGAAAGCGCCTATCATCTAAACGTACATGTTTGGACATTTTATTATTTCAATCGAGTTTCAGCAAGCGAAACGAGAAAAATGCCGATGTTGCACGGGATATGACGGCCGTAGCTCGTCGTGTAGTCATGTTCAGCGGCCTAACGGTGCCTAAGATTCGGACCTAATCCAAGCCTACACAGTCTCTGCGGCTTTCGGATTACAAGTGAAGCTCTGGCGGTGTGTGTGTGTGTGTCGACGACCCCCGACCACCACAAAATGTATATTTACCATCTTTCGTCAACCCAAAGAAATATCTTTTGGCCCGTATGATTTTTCCACTGGCATTTATATACACAATGTACAGTTAGATATCTCTCCGCAAAACGAGTCTCTCGCGTCTTTCTCTTTTTTTCGGGGCTGGTCGTCGGGAAAAAGAGATTCGCTCGAGCGATTACAATATTTTAGCATAATCCATCAAGTGCATATAACAAGCTCACGGTTATTTTCCGCTGATCTCGATTTCTAGCTCGTCCAATTAAGTCCGAGCACCCCCCCCCCATCCTCTACCGCAAACCTCGTTGTCTGTGCGTGCGCGCGTTTCAAATATAAGACCAAAAACAAAACGGGCCAATCCTTTTGAAAATAAATAATTGGCATATGCGCGCAAACGATAAGCGCTGGTCATCCGAGAAAATCTGTCGCGTGTTTATACTAAAAATACGCGCAGTTGTATCCACAGACAAAGACGAGAAAATCTCGGAAAAGGCACGTCAAAGAGAGAGAGAGACGCGTCGTTTCGCAAATTCCGGCTGTTCCGGCCGCGCGGACTGCGCGAGAGGCGCAGAGAAGAAGCAGAGAGAAAAGAGAGAGAAAGAACAGGGAGTGCGGGGGGAGTTGGCCTCACTCGGTCGATTTTCTATTTCAAGTCTCTGCTCGCGAGCGTTTGCGTCAGAGGAAGAGAGAGAGAGCCGAGAGTTCCGCGCTCTCTCGTGAGAGACGCCTGTATATATCGTGGCTCTCCGCTGCCCCCAGGCCTATATGCGCCGGGTGTAAATGGCGAATTATTAATAATAAAAACTTGATTGGCCCGAACGAGAGCTCGTTGTGCCGTTAATGGCGGTCTGCTGCTGCCGCTGCTGCTACTATTGCTATAACTCGGCCCCTCGGGCGATCACTCGGCGTAGCTTTTTTATTCTCTCTCTGCTCTCTGAGTTTTATTAAACGGCCTTATACTGTGTCTCGGGCCAGTTTATTTTTCAGTTTCGTTCGGCTTCATCCGCGTGCTATGGTCACTTGTTGTTTCTCCGACTTGCGATTTATATTTGCGAGCGAACGGACTCCTTACCGGCTATTTCGCACTGCCGGGCGCGCGCTTGATTGCTCGGAAAACAAGCCGAAAATAGGAAGTCGATTTAGTTTTTACAATAATATTGTGCCGAGAGACTCTGCGGCCGGCAATTCCGGCTCTGTTTTCGATGGCTATATTCGACGTCTCGATTGATATTGGCTTCTTCCACAGTTGCGTGAAAATGTTTTTCCCTCTTTTTTGGTTTCTTGTTTTTTTCCGATAATTCTTGCTTGCTCTATCGTGAAAATTTTGATAAACTTTATTGGAAATTCTGCCGCTCTTGATTAATTGGATTTCAAGGCTTGACGAATTAAAGTAAAAAAAATGCGCGTGTGTCCTTAATTTATACGCGCTATCTATATGGAAAATTGTAATACAAGGCTTTCTCTTTGCGAGAAAGTATACGCGGTATTGAAATAAACTGTTCTTGCTTCAATAAAGTTTCATTGAAAAAAATATAAAACGGTAAAAATTGACGAAAATTTGTTCGATTCGAGTTAATTGAAGTCGAAGTTCTTTTTTTTTATTTCTTAAGAGCCTAGAGTATGACTCAAGTCGAAGAGCCACGGTTTCACAAACTATAGGTCATAGGTTCAAGTTTAACATCCATTAGCTGAGTCATTGCATTATTCTTGCCAAAAAACAAGATTTCGCTCGTTGAATTATAAAATGCTTTTTTTTTTCATTTATTCTTTTTTTATTGCATTAGTCATGGTTAGTTTCTCTGTAATTATCCATCTTGATTATCAAATGCTTAATTATACAATTTGAATGAAAACTAATCAACTATCATTACACTCTCTCTCTCTCTCTCTCTCCGTAAAAGATCGGCAAAAAATTCTGTATTAATTGAACTTATATGTTATTACGATCACTTATATTGTTTTTCACAACTCCAAACGCCAATCTGAGAAGCAACTTTTCGATAATTAATTTGCAAATTAAATACCTCAGTCACGTTCGATCTTCTTCTTAAAAAAAGAAAAAAAATCATTACTCTCTCAAAAAAATCCCCGTATACGTATATATAGATATCTTGTCACCTCAGGCCAATAATAATCAAGCCGCTCTCACTTATCTAAATCGCAAAAAATCAAACAGCCTGAAATCGAGCGCTGGCTTTAATCAGCGCCCAAGAGAGTTTAGCTCTCACACGTATACGCTGCAGCAGCAGCCTACACACAAGCGCTCTCTGATCGTCGGCCAATCTCGGCTATCTTATCCATCGCGCGATACGAGCCCGATCGCGCGCATCTGTTGGGTTTTCCCGGGCTAATGGCCCGAGAGCTACGATCGATCGCGAACCTCTCTCTCTCTCTCTCTCTCTCTCTCTCTCTCTCTCTCGAGGGAGCTGCTTCTGCGCCTCTCGAGGTTGAGGGGGGCGGGGGAAAAAAGTGCTACCGCTGCTGGCGAGACAAGTCGGACAGAGCAAGCAGCAGCAGCTACTATCTCCGTCTTTCTCTCCCGAGCTTTTCCTTCGGCTGCGCTTCGATGCTCGCGAGGCTGCTACCGGGATTTTTCTACGATTGGATGCCCCACGGTGTAAGCCCCCCCCCCGTTTGTCAGATCGGCAATTTCGTTGAAGCGAGATGTGGAAGATCGGGACCAGCGGGGGGGGGGGGATGGTGTTTTTAAGTGGACGTTTGCTTACGCGTTTGGGTGTGAAATGAGTTTTTATGATGGTTAGAGAAGTGCCGATGCTTTCTTGCTATAAGATGAGTCTAAAGTTGGACGAGGCAGAACCAAGAGGATTTAGGGCGTGACTTTGAGCCCCTCGAGATTGAAGAATATGTTGAATTAATTTAGACTTTTAAATCGCCTTCTATTGTTCTTTATTAGGTTTTTTGTTAAGCGTAACAAGTGCGTCGGGGGGGAAAAAAATTGCGAAGGTATGTTAAACCAATTAACAATATTGTTCTTTCGTCGGGCAAAAATAAACTTCCTTCTTTTTCATTATTTGCAGAGCTTTACAACAGAATTACAACCTCGCCCGCTTCTGAAGCGTTAGAATTTTTGTTATTCAGCTTTCAAATGAAAATATAAAGAGGTCGTTGTGATTTTTTTTGCTCTTTTATCTCTCTCGAATCATTTCAAAACCAAGACTTCGCGCACACACACACTATTTTTATTATTCCACTCAGACAACTGTGGATTAATGATTCAGCGAAGCGCCTTGGGAGCAGCCATTACACCGGTATCCTCCACCTCCCCCTTCCCCCTCTGCGGGCGTCTGTTGGCAAATACTAAAATTCGAATCCGCAACAACCGCACACGGCCGACGACGACGAGTTGGTGAATTTTTTTCGCTCGGCGAAAATATCTTATCGAAAAATGCCGCGCGGCGCCTAAAATTAGAAGATACGAGAAGAACGCGCGGTCGAATCGAAAACAAAAAACAATAACAAAATTTAGAAACTCATTCCCGTCGACGAAGCGGTGGCAACGGGGAAGAGTATAAAAATGAGAGAGAGAGAGAAAAAAAAGGAGGTATCCGTAAAAAGTATTACGACGTCGTCAAAGCCGGTAGATCCCGGGGAACGATAATATTCCATAAGTCAACGAAGCAGATAAAATCGAAGCGAGAGCCTGAAAAAGCCAAGTGAAAAAGAAAATAAAAAAAAATAAAAAAAAAACATAGCTAAGCAAAGAGGCATGACGAAAACAAGCCGTAGACGCTTAGAAAGTACACCACACACAGACAGACACATACACACAGCCAGCGAGCGGCCTCCTCTAAGCCTCGCGACTTGGCAAATAATTACAAAGTCAGCTCAGCTCGGTGAGGCTTGTATTTACATCTCTCTTTCTTTTCCATCCCCCGCAGCCGGCGCTTACGTTCTCTCTCTCTCTCTCTCCACGGGCACCTCGAGAGAGAGCGAGAGCCTGTATAGCAATTCGCTTTGCATTTTCGCCTGCTATCCATCTGAATCCCGTCTGGTCTCTGTGTGCCACGAGCATATATCTATACACGAGGTCCTCTTAGCACAAGCTTTGCCTCTCGAGAACGTATACCTATACACCACAGCTCGGGGCGCAGAGTCGTGCGCGCGGCGAGGCCTGACTAGGCGCTCTTCCGCTCGATTCTCGCGAGCGAGACCAACGACCGGTCGACCTTTAAATCTTACCTCTTTTTTTTATTCTTTCCACCTTTCGCTCCCCCCCGGTTCGAGTTCTATTCCACTCGCCTATGTGCCTAATATCGCGCTTTTCCCTCGCGATCCATAAATTTCACGCGGCGCTCTCTGACCATAGTCGCGCTAAACAGCAACAACACGTTGGAGGTGCATAGACGCAGGCTGCTTTAAGAAGAGTTAGGCTTGTAGGTCGTGGGAGAGAAATCGGAGGCAGGATCAATGGATCATCGTTGTTCGGTCGGAAATTACACGTCCGAGCACACCCGAGAGTACCTTGTAATTAGCCATTCTTCTGCAAGTTGAGCGCGTGTGTGTCTGCATGCTTAGCAACTAGCCTCAAGCTTAGCGCGCGCGCGCGTTGCGATCCTTTTCCAAGATACATATATACCGGGGCTGCTTGCGCGTGCTGCACCTCGATTCTTGCTTTTCTGCTGCACAGAGTCTCGAAGAAAAAGTGCCTGCGTTTCTGCTGCAGCAGTATGTACGTTCGTGTGCACGTGGCTACTACGTAAGTGCTACTAGTTTGCCGCTTCATTAATTGATTGCTTAGCGTTAATGGGGGGGCCTTTTAAAGTAGCCTTTGTTCTCTCTCTAACACTATCTCTCGTTTCTCTCTGGATATTTGTAAATTTATCGACTTCGACGAATTTCGTCATTTAACAAGCGAGCGGCAGCAACACTCCTATCCTACTGATGCCTATCCAACTCGTTTGAAATGTAAAGAATGGTAATTAAGCGAACTAGAGAAAAAAAATAGCAAAAGCTACAAAAAATTGCCGATATTATTGGCTTCCATGTTCCGATTCGCATGTTAGTCGGATCTCTCTCACGTGTCCGCATTATCGTAAATGCTGTTAAACGTTGTTTCGTAAATGTTAATTTCGCGCGAAAGAATATAAGTTGAAAAATGGTTAAACAAGTTGGGTAAGAAATAAGTATACTGATATCGATTGTTCTACGCTCGATTTTCACGAGCATAAACCATTTTGGAAAAACTTACTTACATTACTTCTCTAACGTTTTTTTTTTCTTTTCAAACGAATCCCGAGCTTTCGGCTCGAATAAAGTTGCGCTCGGAACGGATGCGACTCGAGCAGTGGGTAAATCATTCAGCGGTATTCCCGATGATAGACATTCCCCTGCTCACGACCGATCGCTCGTCATTTCAATATTACGAGCGTCCCGCCGATATTCTTTTTCCTCTGCTGCAGCTCGCTATGTGAGATTATAGGCATTGCCAATGAGTGAGACATCGGTTGCCCACACGTGTCTGCGTCTTTCCAAGGAAAGAGTTATAAGGCTGAGCATATAACAATAACAATAATAACGAGCCGCTATAATTTTCAGCGAGAGCTCGGCCCGCGCGCGGCTTATACGCGAGAAGAAAGAGCCGAGGACTATAAGAATCGGTATATATAGAGGTTGCGAAAGCTCTATACGCGCGAGAGTGCGTGTCTATCGCATCGCAGACTTTTAGCCGCGCAGATAAAGCAACTCTCTCGCACCGGCGTGTCGTATCTCGCTCGCTCGCTTTTTTCCCTCTGTAAGCCTGGTGTATATAGTGAGCTAATTGTCAGGGATGAGTCATCGGAGAGCGAGACCCATGCCGGTGGTTAATCGGCCTCGCTCGGCGCGCTCTGTACACGTCGCGTCCGTCACGAGCACGCTGGCAATGACGACGACGACGACAATAGTCGGAGCAACAGCCCGTGCAACGACTCGCAATTTGCGGTGAAATTAATCGTGCGGCTTTCGCGCGGAGAAGCGGGAGGGAGCGCACGAGGAACCCACCGAGAGCTCGATTTTCGAAAGCGGAGAAACGGAAAGATGGAGAGAAAATGTGTCTCGAAAATTGCAGAGGCCTACGGGCTGGTGGTTCTCTTTCTCTCTTTCTGATATGAGAACTACCTGGAAAACGACGAGTGCCGATTAGAGAGAGCTCGCGCTTGATATTTTAGGTAGAACTACATTGGCTTATTATGCTTTAACGAGGTCGTGGCAGCGATGCCACTCTTGTTTCATTACGTTGTCAAGTATAATAATGTGAATTTTTTAATGCTAACCAATCGTAATATTGGCAATCGTTGGAATGTAACTGTGAGTTGGGCTTTTGTTATCATCCAGATATCGATAGGTTCGAAATTTTGACAAATGTGGGAAAGACAATTGATAATGGCAGGTAAAAAGAGATTCGAAGATTGATGGCTAAAGCTACAATATATATCGGGGTATAGGCTGATTGCGAAGTTGATGCCTTTAATAATAAATCTTATCAATGACATTGGCGTAACGCAAAAATTTCCGTCTTTTTGCGCAAAGTACGTGACACACATACACACTCGGTATACCACTAATATGGCAAATGGAAGATAATATAAATGTGGATTAATATATTTAATTGTGTTTTAACGATCTTGGAGAAGAAAAAGCATCACCTCGTTATTAACCCGTGTGATTATTATATATGTAGGTTAAGACGACGTGTTTTTGCGCGCAGATTTAACAAGTTAATTAATAATGGACGGCTATTAATTTTTTTTTCCAGCCTAGCGGTAAAATATTTCTTTTGCGCGCGCAGGCAAAAGACGCAGCAGCCTGCTGCGCTTGCGCGTCTAAGGGGATGTAAAAAAAAATGTGCCAATGAACTCCGGCAATATCCATCGATCTCAAAGCCAGATTGACGTGAGAATTTTCATGCGAACACGCCATAGTTCTGAATGCAGATAGCTCGGCTCCTTTATGTACACACATATAATTCGAAATTTACCGTAACCCGGTAACAAATCTTGTTAACTAACGAACTTGAGCCTTGTGATGTACGAGAGTATTGCCTAACGCACATAAATCATTCGGTAAATTCAAATGCGTACAAATAACGCGCTATCTTCTTTTTTTACAATAATTGCCTTTTGAAAAATCAAAATCGATTCATTTGCATTAGCATTCGAGACGAAAAGAAAAGAGATAAAACAAATGTCACGGATTAAGTTTGCAAGCGAAAGCTCTCGAGTGCAAGACTAATGAAATGCATAATCAGCTTCTCGAGAGCTTATTCCATGCCCGAGCCGCATGTCCGATTCATTAAGAGAATGCAAAGTCCGTTTACCCAACGCGTCGTTTTTTATAAATCATAATTAAACTCGTATTTGCTATTGTTGCGCTTGACGCGTGTAATAATTAAGAGGCTCCTATAAAAGTAGGCACGTATATGCACACGCGCATTCAGTCCGAGCAAGATCAGAACCGATACAATGCGATGTGTCGTTAATAAACTTAAATAATTATTACAGACACGTCGATCTAACACGACGTGTTCTGATTATCCTTGGAAACCTTATCTACAAACAAAAACATATCGTGAATTAGCTCGATAGAATTTTGCCAACGGAAAATTAATATTTAAATCGCAAAAATATGGTAAAACCTATTATTAACGTAGCAATTAGTTAGCAAACTTTCGTACATGAATTTACAGTGCAACGAACTATATATTTTTCCCTCCTCCGCGTGTAGGCTTAAACACGTCAACGGCAGCGCAAGCGGCATTAACGATCACCGCGGCGTCTCTCGGCTATACCTTTTATAGTCTGAAAACGAGCGCACAGCGCTGCATTCTCCGGCTGTACGCGTCTCCTGCGTTTTTTTTTTATTCGCGCCCCAAGAAACTTGCGCGATTGCTACGCGACCAAAAGACGCGTCTTTATCAAAGCTAACGTCGCAGTCGGCAATGTCGCTAGATTAACAAGCCGGAAGTGGGCCTCGTACAGAGGAGGCAACAAAGTATACGCGATCGCAATTAAGCATCCTCCCGCGACGACAAAAGAACGCTTATCAAACCGCTGCGACCTCCTTTCTCCGCTCTCAGACACCCCCCGCCCCCCCGGGGCTTCTACGCGAAAAAGTAACGCGACATCCGCGATCGCGGAGGCGGAAAGCCACAGGCGCCGGTTTGTAAGAAAAAAAAAAGAGAGCACAGTCGCGGTAGCTCAAGTTCATTATCAGAGAAGTTTTGCTCTGCGCCTCCTGTATCGTGGCTTTACGCGGAGACGGAGAGAGCTAAAAGACGACAAGCGGGGGAAGCGAAAATGAGCGGAAACGAGCGAGGACGACGGTCAACGGCATCGCCAAGGATATACGCGCGTCTTTGCTCGTCTTATCGATGCCGCCGTCGCCGGCGCTGCTAACTGACCTCGCTCCCGCAAATACGAGCCGCGGACCTCGAGTTTTTCAGCGGCCTCGCGAGTTTCAACAGGAAGGACTTGTGTCGCGCCTGGTCTCCATGAACGCGGCGATCAATTGTTCTCGGCTTTTCGGGGAAAATCGATGTTGGAATGTTGAATTTTCGAAAAATAAAATAATACTCGGGCAACGATGAATAATGTGCGACTATTTGAAAGAGAAAATAACGAAGAAATAATATCGGGGTTCAGTAAACTTTGTGTTTAAATATGTTACCTCTACGTCAATCCAAATACGCGTTTTCCTCGTCCGCCGCGCCACACTGGAGACGCGGAGTTTTATTTTTAAGAAAATTTTTATATTTCATCCCAGCCTGTGAATGCATAATACTGCTCGAAAAATGTATAATTTACGTCGGATACGAGTTTTATAAAAAATACATGGATTTTGGAATCACCGATGTAAATTACCATCACAAATGGAAGCCCATGAATTTTTTATAGTCTGTATCTTTATCGTCGCGCGCGTATATTTCGTTAAAAATAAATAATTTGCATGTGTAAGTTTCATTGAACAAAAAAAAAATAAAGAAAAGATTTTTTCAAAAAACCAAAAAAGACATATTCCCGCGTTAATTAAAAAATCAACGTGGTCTACGAAACAAATTAGAAGTGGGTCACGCAAGCGGCTTTAAAATTAGCAGGCTTTTTTCGAACCGCATTCCGTTCTTCGATCTTTTGTCCACACTCCAACTGGAGATAAAGCAGTGAAAAGAAGGAAAAAAAATCGAAAAAAAAGAAAAAAAAACAGAACAAGTTTCAGCTGGCGTCACGTTGTTGCAGAAGCACCTTCAAACGTATTCGAGTCTTTTGCCCTCCGAGGCAAGAAGAAAAAAAAAAAAGAAACAATGAGATTCTAACCTCGTTCGTCCAACTTGTCTCTCTTTCGTGTATGGAAGGTCGAGCAGTGAGGTCAATCGCCGATGACAGCTCTGGCCATAAATCGCCGATCCTGCATTTGGCCTGAAACAATTAAAAGACAGCTCTTTGAATAAGCCTGCAGCTCCTGCCATCGTCATCATATTCGATATGCCACTTGTAACGTATACGTATGAGATTTAATTTTTTTTTTTTCAACAATTCTTTCATTCGGAAATTCGCTTGACAACGATACTGCAAAATTGCATTCGCGTCGCTCGTGAATTTCCGTTGTATTTTCGGAGCGTGACAATAGCTCTTTTATCGCACGCGCTCGCGCTGCTCCAAATTAATGACCGCGTAATTAGCAGCTCCTTCTTTGTTTTTTTTTTTTCAAACGCACAACAGGATTATTTTCCGCAATTACCAGAGTTACGAGGCCCGGCAATTACATTTATCTCGGGAACACGAAATTTTATTTTATCGATTTTTTTCTGAATTGCCTTTATTACGCGTAGCGCGTGTAATTATCGATTATTCAATGCGTATATCAAACGCCTCGATTGAGCATGAGAGATAACGTTTCTCTCGTGGACCTGAAAAATTTGTTTTGCTTTTCTTTGAAAACGAATCTCGGGAGTTAGTCTCGACTGATAAAAGCCGAGCTTTTTTTTGTCACCAAGGTTATCAGAAAGTGCCAGATAGTCAACCATAATACGCGAAGGAAAGAAAAAAATACAAACGCCAAGATTCGTAATCTTTATCTGTAGACAAACAGTAAGGTATATAAAACCGTGACGTTATTATAAAACGCTTTTTTAATTAGTAAATTCGTTTGAGCTTAACCGATAATACATAAATTTATCCTACAATACCCAATTACGTAGTTGAATTATTAAAAATTCCAATCTATTTTTTTGTCACGAGCTTAATTGAAATTAAAATTGTCAATTTTTGTAGAAGGGTACAAAATCAATTTACATTTTACTATAAAATCTACCGATTGTATCGGAATACACGATAAGCCACGAAATATCAATAACGCACGTGTTGTTTGATGAAAAAAAGAATATAAGGAAAACAAAATGTTGGCTTTCGATTATTAGAATCGGTAAATGTACGCATAAGCGTCTTTTTTTTGTGAAAAATCGTTTATTTAATATCGCGACGATGATTTCAGCTTACAAATATAGCGATGACATGTGGTAAAGTTACCTTAAAAGCACGTGTTCGACGTATAGATACCCAGGAACACTTTAGACTCTCGAGCAAATTTAACGGCCAAGGTCGCCCTTGTCACCTGCAAGTCCACGCAACTAGTAAACGCGGAACAATATACAAAAAGAGAGGGAGAGAAATAAAACAAATATTAACACCGACGATTAATGCCATTGTTCCAGCTCATTTTTTTCATTAATTACAACGCTCGTTCTTTGACCCTGTAACATTGTCGTGTGTTTTCGTACAGCGAGCTGTCGTTTTGACGACATAATTGCCGCGTATTAAAAGTAAGCCAACTTGTAAACACACTTATCATATTCAAGCTACGACTTATACACATCGATCTTGCGATAAACTATGTTTCTTCGTTTCATTCTTATTAATGGCACAAAATTTCGACCGTGCATCTTTCAAATTTTTAGAGAAATTCCAAGGAGTTTTAACCATACATGCAAACGTGATCGTCGACGACTTGAGTAAGAAAAAAAAAGAGGAAAAACGTCTTGCAACGTTTCCGCGCAATATCTCGAGCCATAAATCGAAAAAGAAAGAGAGAAAGAAAAAAGGAAGCGAGTATAGGTAAGGCAGCCAGGGTAAAAAAAAGGCCCGTCGTATAGGCGCTGTTCTTTTTCTGCCGCTCGACTCACTCGCGGAAGCGACGAAACGCCGTTATGGAAGAGGCAACGGGGGGGAGGGGTTAAAGTGGGGGAAAAAATAGCGTGAAAAAGCGATCGAGCTTACGCAGCCGTGTGCGCGCGTATGTATACGCGGGAGGGTGCTAGGAAATCGATGAGAAGGTGCGCGCGCTCGCGACCTTCGCAGGAATTTTTATCCTCGAGAGCCGCAGTGTTGCTCTCCCTCCCTACCGGAAAAACAGCGGTCGTACGAGAAGTTGGACAGCCGATAAAAAGTGCGTGGGTATCTCTCTCTCTCTCTCTCTCTCTCTCTCTCTCTCTCTCTCTCTCTCTCTCTCTCTGTCCATGTTGTATTCGCGGAGAGCAATAAGCAATAGGCGGCAGTTGCCGGTTTTTCACTTTGTGTTTATTCCTGACTCTCTCGCACTGCGCTTGTATAAATGTCCCTCGGAGCCTCGCGGTCGTACGTAGGCTACAGGCTGGAGATGGCCGGCTTTTTCGCGGACGGGCCGATCGTTTTTGATATTTCGAGCCTTGGCAGGATTTCAAGTTTCGAGAATGGCCACTTAGCCGCTGAAAAACTAACTATCGAAAGCTGTTTACGAGAGCGCGATTGTTATGCCGCGATATTGTTAGGCCTGATAAAAATAAAGTTCAAGTTTAGCGATTCGGGGATGCGCGTCTCGTTTGTTTGGGAGCCAACGGCGGATTTTCGTGAAAACGCGCAAGCAAGATATTGTTGTCGATATACGCTCGCGACGAAATTTGCAGCGGAGAGGAGAGCTCTTGGCATCTGCTACGAGGGAAACGATCTTTTTACTTTTCTGTCGCTTGGTTTTTGAAGGAAAATTCGTTCGTGTTTGGTCGCCGATTGCGCTTAATTGCTTTGCGAAATAAAATTAATTATACAATGAAAAAGTGCAAGGCATTAGGATAAATAATGTTTCAGCATAATTACGGACTAACGAAACACACTCGAGAAAGAACACAGGCCCGTGTGTATATATATACAATATTTTAAAACTCGCGGCAACACGTACATACACGTTTTCCACACTTTTTTCTACTCTCTAACGAGAGCCGCGGCGCGCTGAATGAATGTCGCAAGTTTATAAACCTTGCGCAACCTAGTCAACCGTTAATTTTAACGCACGACTATGCTCAAATCCCGCGTGCTTGTTTAGCGCCACACAGCCGACGACGTCCGAAGCCAGAACGTGACGGTTGTAATCACCTGTCATAATCAAGAGCGATAAACCACTGATTTTCTTTTTTTTTTTTTTAATTAGCCATAGCTGCGCAGACGGGCCAGAATCATCCGGCAAATTATCAAGTCTCTCGCAACGAATAACGACAATGACTGCCGCTCGACCCTTGTTGCGTGGACAGGAAAAAAAAACACGAGAACCACAACAGCCGCGCGCGCACGCAATATTGTCGAGCAGCTTTGTTCAGATTCGAAGGTCTCTTGCGCTCTCGGCATGGCAATTACAATGCCGCATCTAAACCGAAAACCTCGATTGTAGAAGAACGTCATTGAGCGGCCGATCGTCTCCTGTCTCTTTGTACACCGAAACGAAGTTGAAAAAGAAAGAGGTCTACGAGGAGAAACAAGAAAGAAACAAGGCAGGCTTATCCAAGCGATTAATTATCAAAAGCACAATGACGAAAAATAATTGGAAATCAACGTCTCGCTGGCCAGCGTATAATCTCGCGTTTTTCAAAGCAGCGCTTGTAATAACTTTAAAAAGCTCACCACGCGACGACGTCTTTTCATGGCGACCTTGAAGCCGGTCATCGATATCCCCCCCCCCCTCCTACTTTCCTGCGACACTCGGATTAGAATAACGCGCAAACAAGCTGACACTCTCTCTGGACCACCCGGACGTATGCTTCTTTTTTTGTTCGAAGCAACGAAAATAGTATACGAGATGATGCCTTAAACATTTTGGCCATTCTTATACAAGCGGGCTTACTCTGGCAACGCTATTGCGTGAAACTTTTTTTTCCTACTTTTTCTTTCTCTCTCTCGGAATAACGAATCGTCTTATGTAAGAATAGCACTGCTGCTCGGCATATTTTTGCCGAACCCGCGGTCGGTTACGTGGAATCGCAGAGGAGAAAAGAAAAAAAGCCCTGGCAAGACGTTATTTCGCGCATATCGCACGCTCGGCGCAAAATCAATCCGAGCAAATTTTCATTTGAATATACCTACGTAAGTGTTTAATATAATCGGGCGTATGATACGGCAAATGCAAATGTACAGAGTAAGAGAGAGAGAGAGGTCGATGACTTTGGTAGCGACGAGGCGAGAGAGCTTTCTATACCCACGTTTTAGCAGCTCTAAAGCAGCTCTCGATATATACAGGAAAGTTTTGCCGCGCGCGAGAATCGGCGACGATGAAATATTGATATATCACGCGGGGCCGGCTCTCTTGCGCTGAGGTTGCAGATGAAATAAAAGACGCGGAGGCTTGAAATCCTCTCGATTTCCAGTTTGCTCGATAAAGGGACATTAGAAAGCTCGGATTTCGTTCGCTCGTACACACATGCATCTACCGTAAAAGGCGACCAATCAAGCGACAACTAAATAACGAGCAGCCATATACACCCGGCGTCGTTATCGCAGCGATTAGCAGGGGAAGAACGAGTAGTCAGTCGGGCGAATAAGGTAGCGGTGGTAAGCGCAGCAAGGTGGGTGGTGCCGCAAGGGTTTTGCTCACAAAGGACGCAGATCGCGTGCGATTCCCTCTCTCCCCCTGCCCTCGGGCCTTTTAATCTCGGTGACCCGGTTGCGCTTGCTTCCGGCCTGTCCTCCGGATACGCCGGGAGCCGCCTCCTTTTTCCTCCTCCGCACGCACACGTGCGCGCGCGTAGATATATAATAAGCGCTCTCCTACGTTTAATATATCCTTCCAGACTGTGCGCTCTCGCGAACCTTTTCTCTCTTTCTCTCGGCGCATTTAGCGACTGTGAGCAACATACGCGCGGGCGTAGCATACAAGAGATCGGACTCACATACACGTAGACGCGGAGAGCCGGCTATGTACTTTGCGATTATATAGGAATCGACGCGTGGAGCTTGTACACTTTGAGTTGCCGATAGCAGCAGCTGCATATACACAGGATCAACGATTTTATCGACGCCGTTTTCACAACGTTAGCGAGCAGCGTATATACTTTATTAACTCTCGCGCTCTCGCCCCTGCAAAAGAGAGTGAGAGAGAGAGAGAGAGAGAGAGAGAGAGAGAGAGTGAGAGAGAGAGAGACTGCGATGTTGCTGTGCAGAGGTATATATAAGGCGCCTGTTGAGACGGTAATTACGATTCTAAAAGCCCCGAGAACTCGGAGGAAATTTTGCCGGGCGTTTTATATGGCGGTGAAAGTTCCTCCCCTCCCCCCCTTTCTCTTCTGTTAGTCTTGAAAAATCCTCTCGCCTATGCTCCGCGCGTGGCACAAGCGATGCCCCTCTCGCGTATATATTTTAACGGGGCGCACGTATACATATATACGCGAAGCCAATATCTCCGGTGGAATCGACGCTTTTTTTAGCGCGACCTGCCGATATTACCCGATTAAGGGGGCGAAGGGGGAGGGATAAATGGACGTTTTAAAATAATTTATTGCGCATTGATCGCAGCAAACCGACGCCACCACACGACGCTCTGCAATTCCAATGTATGTATGTACGCGTATAATCGCCCTTATAAAGGGGCGAATGAAAAGAGCGCGTGAATTATGATAATAATAATAATAATAATAATAATAATAATAATAATAATAATAAGCAGCGAACTGACGAGAGAACTGGCGAACTGTGTGTGTGCGTGTACTTACTACTGCTCCAGTGGAGCTTTCATCTGTCCGGACGGTAGTGCGATTGCTCCCGGAGCGCCGCCGACGCCACAGCGTATAAATTCTGCTGGCGAGAGAAAGAGAGAGAGAGAGGAAACGTCGATTCAATTCCCGAGTATATCCCTCCCTCCCCCCTGTTGCATTTGGCTTGCCTACATAGCGAACTTTCGCCTCCTTTATGCCGTCACTTAGCGCGCGGAGGCTCGCGCGGAGACGAATTTTTTTTCTCCGGCGCCTTATTACCACCAGCGAGAGAGAGAGAGATCCTCACCGGTACCTTATCCGGACTCTCCTGCATTAAACTTGCCGTTCACACGCTCGGAGACTCACGCGCGCCCAATACCATACGCTTGGATGTATATCTGCCCCGCGCAGCATGCGGTTCTCTCCATATCTATACCGAGTTTTTCCTCGTATACGCGTATAACACACCTTGGCCAATTCGACAACTTTCCCGTCTTTACCGGCTTGGGCTGTTTCTCTTCTCTCGGGCTTGTTTTCGGCTGAGACGAGATTTTTGGATTTTATCGGGCGCACTTTTGTTTGGGCTCGGTGAGTTTTTAGAAATTTTTTGAGATGAGTATTTCGGTTAAAGGTTGCAGTTATCTGAATAGCGGTGTAGTTATCAAGTGATTAAACGTGGGTGACGGGGATTTTGATAGCTTGAGTGGAGGAAGCATTAAAGAAAAAAAAGGGTTTTTCTTTTTAATAAAATATAAATTTAAACGCTTTACAATTTTTACGATTTTTAAAAATATTTATAACGAGGATTATTTCAAGAGCTTGAAAGCTAAACGACAAATAAATTATTGTTTTGCATTATTATTGTCGTCGCAACGTTGTTTTACTATGCAATTTTAA
This sequence comes from Anagyrus pseudococci, assembly GCA_030522585.1. Classification (NCBI taxonomy): domain Eukaryota; kingdom Metazoa; phylum Arthropoda; class Insecta; order Hymenoptera; family Encyrtidae; genus Anagyrus; species Anagyrus pseudococci. Next base: position 58,424 of record JAPYYQ010000329.1, read on the forward strand.
AGATCGAATTGACCAACTCGATCAACATTTACATACCCTTTTATCAATTTTATTTTTTCATTCACAATATACAAGCAAAGTTATACGCTTGCTCACTCGGCGCTCAGCTAATCGCGAAACGCCGTCTTTGTTTCGCTTCTCGGAATAATCACAATTATTATTCCCGCATTGATTCGATCACCAAGACCTCCTAAGCCGCTCGCCGCGGCGATACTCCGAAAACATATCTTAATTATTTAAACGGAAAACGACAATAGCCTAGGGGCTTCAATAGTCCCACAGAGTGCGCCCGGCTCTAATCCACACAGCCAGCAGCGGCGGCGGCGCTGCACAAAACGACTGCATCCCGGTCAACGAGGCCGTTACCATCGTATTAACAAGCCCGCATATCCCCGCTAATAAGATAATTACCCGTTAACGAATCCAGATAGCGTTGTGTATACACGAAGAAAAAAAAACGCATTCGTACAAACCCGCTCCCCCACCCCCCTGTACATGAGTCTCAGCAAAATGTGTTTATTCAAATACAATTTAACCAATTGGCCCGAGTCTAACGCCATTGGGCTTATGCACACATATACAGCCACGCGCGTATACGCGTAAGCGCGTTCGTATGGAGTTTGCAATTAACGTGGCTCTCTCGTTAGAGCCCTCGGGCACTAACGACGCTAAACAAACAATGGGACAGGAGAGACAGATAAGTCGTTAGCGCTCATAACGAGCCGGTAATTAAGAATCGAGCCTATAAATACATATGCGCGCGCGTTATCGCGCCAGGGAGGTTACAAATATTTGCGGAGAGAGAGAGAGAGAGAAAAAAAAAGACGCAGCGCGACGACGAGGCCAGCGACACTTGTAAAGTCGCGTGCACTCGGCGTGTATTTCGCAAATAATACAGGCTCACCCGACAGATCGCTAGACCGAGAAGAGCCGGCTGTGTCTTATCGTCGACGACGTTTTGCCATTCGTAAACGCTCGTCTGCGGAGCTTTTACGCTGTAATTCGCTAAGACTTCGCGATCTCGACAACAACTTTCCCTGTGTATTATATATGTGTCAGCTGTGCGTGCGTCTTTTTTTTCCTTTTTTTTTATTATTATTATTGACAGCTGCGTGGATGTTTGAAACGAGGTGCTTTAGGCGTGATTAATAGGTCCGCGTGTGCGCACACGGAGATTGCTGCTGGTATATAATTAATTGAAGATTCAGCCCCGCTTCGACCTTGTCTCTTTATTTAAAGTCAATATTATTTTGCTTCTGAGCCGATGTTAATGCCTCCAGCTGAGGTCACCCAGAGAGAAAGAGGGAGCTTTCATTTTTAAAAGAGTCAGCGACGATATGTGCTCGCGCGAGAAGCTCGCGATGACGAAACATTGTTTTCTTTTTGTCTTAGCCTAAAGACTTTGAATTTTGGTTTTGATTATTTATTATTATTTGTTTAATTAACGAAGAACAAGCGTGAAAACTTTAAAAATGACAGAATATATCAATTATTATTAAAGTGATTTCTTCCCTAGATCCTCGTAAAATTTAACGCCGTGCTTTAGCTCGCCCATACGACTTTAATAAAAGTTAGCGCTTATTGCAACGATAAAAGCATATACACACCTACACAATTGTACTTCTCCTCCTCTTTTACCTTATAGGTGGCCGAACACAATACAACGACACGAGCACTCTTACACTCATGCCGGTCGTTAAGGAAACGGCACAACCGGACAAGTACCCCTCCCCCCCCCCCCAAAAAAAAGCACCTTAAATTTGTCTGTACAAACCATGATTTGTGGCTAGTCCTAGAAAACCCCATGATAGTAGAGCCGAGATGAAGAAAAGCTTCCATTATCGTTATGATCAAACCAAGGGCCATGCCGTTATCCGCGGCCTTTTCGCGATTGACCATTGACGACGGCCTTTTCACAAGCCTATCCGATTGCACGAACGAGAGAGCGCAAGGCTACGAAGTACAGCATCGCGGATAATGGACGCCTTGTGTGATCGTGCGGCCCTCGAGGGAGGTTCACGATGCCGCTGAGATCGAGCTTGATCAACCGAGATAGAATTTTTTTCGGCGAATTTTTATTTCCAGATGGTGTAACACATATTTTCGATGTATTCGTATAAATTTTAATTTTTATCTTCTACAACATTTTGTTGATAAATTTTCGGTTGACGAATTTTCCGAAAATACACGAAACGACAGAGTCGTATAGAGGAAAGGCATTTGGAAATTTCTTCGAAATGCTAAGCTGAAAATATGGCCCCTGGCTTTGTTTGTCAAAGAGTCATCGGGCTAGGCAGGTACCGTATAGAGGTAGTACGCGGCTGTCGTTAAAACGGTCAACTGGTGGTCAGCTGGTGGCTCAACAATACAGCAATAAATGCTACTCCGAATGGCTATAATAGTTAACACCTGGCGATTATTACGGGACGGCATATTTACATCCCTTGTAAAAGATATATATACATGTCCCATTGAAGCTCGATGCAATAACCAAACTACCTCGTCGTGCGGTCTTTGCCTATTACAATCGCGCGGTTCTCCACTCGAATTTTACAATTATACCGCGAATCCGCACAATCGACGGAATAATAAATATTGTTTCGCGCGAAACTATTATTTTATTTTCGATTTTATATGCAAACCAATGCGAGTATACGAGTCGACGATAACAGTAAATCAGTACATGAATGTACCGAAATCTCATTATAAAATTACGATTTTCCCGTGGCTCCTATACGAAAACAGCGTCAAAGAGAAAAACAAGGAGTAGCGTTTTTTTTTCGGAAAAAAAAATCCGGGCTCTTTTGCAACGCGGGCTCTGCTCTGCTCTGCTCTCTCTCGAGCACAATAGACCTGAGCGTGCGCGCGTGCAGCTCTATCTATTACATGTATATATGTGTAAAAGAGAAGCGAGAAATTCCGCGAATAAAAAGCTTTATCTTCCCGTCGTATTGTTTAACACGCCGTTGATTATACGCGCGCTCATTTGCGTAAGCTGGGCATTATACGTATAAATGCACACCTATACAGCCCCCTTCCCCTTCCTCTTTTGCTCTTGAATAATAATACCTCTCTCTTTTAAACGGAGTTTTCGTATTTATTTCCCAGTCGCCCAATGAATTTTGTTGCCTGGGCTTAAAGCTCAGTGCACGAATGCACATACATACACACACGAAGACAGCGTGGCTTTTCCTTTGTCCGCTCGAGCACTTGTATATATATAACTCTCTTCTAATACATTCCCTTTGTAGCCGATTGCAGCTTTCACTTCGGGCTTGAAAAACCTGAGAGTTGGTAGCTTGACGGGAGAGGACCGTGAGAGATATTCGCAATTCTGCGGCTTAGGTCTACGCTCTCTGCGTTTTATTGACGCAATTAGAAGTTTGCGAATGTTGCTGTGCCCTGACGTAGGCCTGTCGGCCGAAGAAACGTACACGCGCGCGTGTCTATGAGGCTGATTGGTGAGATGCAGGTTTTCGAACGAGAAGCTGGAGAAAATTTATGGAAGAAAGAGAAAGGTTGCGAGCTTTTTTCCCGACGTTCCCTGTGTATGCGCTGATGCTACTGTACAAGGATTTTCGATTAACCAAACGACCGATATGAACGTCACGATCGATCACTGTCGCTTATATTTCAATATCCGTAAAATCATCGGCTCTTTAGAAATCTCAATGTAACGTAATTGTTTTGTTTTTCCCCGCACGAACAATGCATTATTTCGAAGAAATAACGGCGCAGAGGTGCCAGCTTTATTTTCACTTATCAAGTTACGTAAGCCTCGACTTCGCTTCATTCTAAAAGTCTCTCTTTCTCTTCCTCTTTATTTTTGTGCATAGTCCAAAAACTCCTGTGAAACTTCCTCTCTCTCTCTCTCTTTCCTTCCAACTCCCCCGCCTCGTTTTCCTTGACTCACCCCTCGACGGCGTCCCCCAAAATTCATCGATCGCGGCTAAGAAGCCCACGGATGCGACTCGAAAACTTGCAGGCTCCGCGCGCTCTTTGTCCCAGCGAGAGAGATGCCGGCTTCCGCCCTATACACTATAGAGCCGAGCTTCAAAGGCTTCGGGATGCCGGAGATAGACGGCTGCTTCTTACCCCCTTGTACTTCACCTACACCGCCCTTCTTTAGATTCCCCCTCCCCCCTTTCCAGTGGTTTCCCGCGAAGACTACGTACACGTATCTTTCTCCTTTCTCTTTCTTTCCAACCCTTACTTTGAAACTTGAAAATTTATATTTCCGCGGAGAATCGATTTATTTCAATGCTTCTCGCTAAAATTCACGATGCACGTGGTATTGCTTCTCTCGTTGATTTCCGAATGAACCAAGATTAATCATTATTTATGAGCGAATAATTATTCATCGAGCTGAATCCTTTCAGCCCGTGCATCGGCAAACGCCATATATATATTTATTCTGGCCTCTGGAGAATGATCGGTTCGAAGAAAACCGAAGAAGTCCATCACCGCTATGAGTGCAAAGATTATTTTCGAAATATTGATTACTGTTTTGCGCTTGCAATTTTAAAATATCGCGAGATAAAATTTATATTTTCATATCGTACAACCTGCTCTTGGCTTAAAATTTCGATCGAAATTGAATGAAATTTCAAATTTATCCATAATTACCGCTGAAATCGTCGGTCATAAATATTTAAAACTAAAGATAGCCCGCGAATGCGAAGCGCCACTCCGAGTAATCAGATTATACAAAGGAAGATCGGATTAATAACGTCAGTCCGGAATATCGAAAATTTTATTTATTCCATCGGAAATATAGCATAGCGCGACGTGAGTAATATCAAATCAGCCATAAAATAAGCCCACGACATTTCCCTTGGCACACGCCAACAATATCCACGGCGAAAATCCAATTAACGCAACAACGTATATATATAAATTCGACCGAAAGCTCGCTCTCTCTCTCCTTCGCCGGGAGGGAAAAAAATCAATTTTTCGAATCCGCTCGCGTACACGGAAACTCGAGCTTTATGATAAAAATGACCCGGTCATCAATGCCGGAAGATACGACTTTCAGCCTCTTATTGTTCCCCGGCAAAATAGGAACGCAATCAATTTACCGAAAAACACGCACGGAAATAAATAAGCTCGCGTTCTCTTATTCCTTTGTATACGACGTATATAATACATGTGTCCGCAAGCTTTTTCCGATCGATAAGGCCTCGACTATGATAAGCTAATCAGCAAAGAGCTCGAGTATATTCACCTGACATTCGGGGGACTTTTCTTTTAAGCGACCATTTTTAATTGCTTCGATAGGCAAGTATGGCTTTGTCGACAGATTAGTTCGAACTAGAAAAAGAGCTCTCTGTGCCTACGGCTCTCGGGCGACGACGAGAGGGAAAAGAGCTGGCTTTTTTGCCTGGGAGGGGTTAATCTACGATAACAAGCGTTACGACTTGACATAAAGCTTGTGCAACTTTCAGGACAACATGTTTACGCGGCGAGCCTCATTTCCTAAGCTCTCTCGTCTATACCCGCAAGTGTATGTGTACCGATGTAATTATGGACTACCGGACGTGTGTGTACTGTTTATTGTCAGGGGCGGCGATGTCAATAAAAACGAGAACAGCTCTTAATCGCAGCTCCGACAGCTGTTGATCCTTGTCACCTCAAAACTTTCCTTCGCTTGCTCTTATTGCGACTCTTTTGATAAATATTATGGAAAATCGTTACAGGCGCACAATGCCCGCTCTGTAGCGAGGAGCAAACAGCTTGTATATAATAATAATATAGAGCCTTGATCTTTTTCGAAGCCAATATTTGCGATGCGCGCTAACTATATACATCTGTTTACCATCGGCAATTGCCGAGAGAGCTATTATTTTTTTCCTTCCTCTACTGCATTTGCGGCATTGAGCAATATTTACAGCTCTGCTCTGGCAGAGTCTCGAGACTCTCTCGTGTCTTTGTCCGATCGAAAAAGCGCGATGACCCAAATACGGCGAACAATGTTTTTCAGCTCGTTAAGTGCATGTCGCACGCGGGCGTACATACACTTCGACGTGGAAAACAGCTCGAGTGCGTAGCCTGTTGTTTTAGAAAAGGCCACGATCAAGTGTTATGTATAACCGCAAAAGACAAGCGATGAACCTAACTTGGCTCTTATTTTTCTCCACCGGAATATACTGGCTAATTAACGAACGGCTCATTAGCTTTGGTCCTCGTCGGCATTGAAGTCTACGAGTAAAGCTACTTGGTCCTCTAAGAAGGAAAAAAAAAACATGAAACGACCTAGGAAGCGGTTGGAGTATAGAAGGAAGTCAGGGAAGACGCAAAAGAGTCGAATATGCGTCGTAGAGGCCAAGTTCTCGAGTTGCCCAAAGGGGCGCGCGTAAGTCGACTGATTTAGGGGAGAGCAGGGTGGTTCGGAAAAAAACACCTTGCGGAGGAGCTAAGACAGCCGGAAGAAGAGCGATACGAGAAGAGGAGGGAGAGAGTTCAGTAGGGGACTTGGGATTGCTTTTATTTCAGGGATAGAGCGATGATGCCACGTGCACGCCGCAGAAGAGGAGCAGCAGCAGAGGAGAAAGAGAGCCATCTGGGCCCGTGGGAGAGATCCGGAGGAGGAGGAGGAGGAGCGACACGTGTCGCCAGCGGATGCCTCCTCGGCTTCTGCTGCTGCTCTTATTCGTGCCAGGATGAAACTCGTCCCACGCCACAGAGCCGAGGGATACGCTGGAGCTGATATAACCAAGGACCTCGTTCCGAGAAACTCCCCGGGACCGTTGTTTGAGCAAGACTTTAGCTGTAGACTCTTGTGCTCACGACATTTCCAAGCTTTTCATCGGGAATTTATTCCGAGACCGAGAGAGGAAGACTACATTGGAGGCTTAGGTGCTAGATGGGCTATAGACACAGCGCCGCGGCGGAAATAACTTGACGTTGCTAAGAAGATGTCACGAGCTCGTCGTAAAAAGTGATGTTTTACAATGTTTTCTTTGAAGGGCAAAAAAAAAAGGGGGAAAAATCGGGAGGGAGATGTGGTAATTTTAAAGATTTCGTATACGCCTCGACGTTATTGGCCGTGTCAAACGCCTTGACGTTCGGATGGAAATAGAATTTTTGAGTTGGGAAACGTAATTGGCTCTCGAGAAAAAAAAAGAATCTCGAAAACTTTATGTTTTTTGATCTTTGACTTGTATAAGAAAAAAATGTTGTTGAACTACTTTTTTCTTTTTATTAATATCGTGGTTCATTGTTCAAAGATCAAGTTGAAACTGTTATTCTTGTCGTCTGCCTTGCTTCCAGCGCATCCAAAAAAAAAAAAAAAATCGCAGACCTCCCGGCTTGGGCGCGCCTTTAGTCTTCCTCTCCTCCCGTGACAAGTGCGTATACGCGTCATCTCCTCTGTGGCGCAGACTTCCCCTCCTTCCTTTTGCTGCGGAATTTATAAACTCGCCAGGCTCAAAGAAAGACTGCGCGTGCTTTTGTTACCGTGCCGGTCGACAAAAACTCCATAATTCAAAATACTCCGATAAATTGCAAAAAAAGCTCGTTTCCAAAAAGAGCCTTGCACGAACAAAAAAAAACCAGCATTTCCTGTCGCACTTGTCCCTGAACCTACAGCTTAAAGCCGATATATTTCTTCATCCTCTTTCCTCCCCAACGCACGAACACTTGCTCTTCTCTCTTCTATGACTAATTCCAAAACTTTCCTTTACCCTCCTAAGTCTTAAGATTTATCTTGTCATCTTTGTCGTAAGCTCATAAAACTGTTTTGGCGAGGGTCCCGATCCTCCACTTTTAAGTGTTATAAACGACGCATCGAAAATCTCGTGAAACGTGCCTCGAATACCAAACTCATCTCCCCGAGCGCGTGCAAAATAAAGTCTTCATTGCCGAATGCCGTTCGATTTATCAATATCGCCAAACGATCAGTGTGTATTGATTCGTCGACCCAACCTCACCAATACGCGATTGAATAAAATACGCAACAAACATAAAAAATGACGATGAACAAAAATCGCAGTAAATTCCAGTCGACACCAAACGGCTGACCGAAGCAGAAACACCCCAACATCTCTACGAATGCTACAGCTGGAGAAGATAACAGTGACAAGTGAGGGGAGGGGGATGAGGGAAAGATGTGCGCATTGGAAAAGCAAGAAGAAAAACGAGGCGGGAAAGGTCGTAGGAGGAAAAAGGAGAATTGAAAAAGAAGAAAATTTCCCAAAGAAGAAGTGTATATAGGAGAGCCAGCGCGTATATCCGCACAGTCAATCAGTCTTCAGCAGCTCCCCGCGGAGGGATCGAAGCAGCCTGCGCCAGCTCCAAGGTTCGAGGGTGTGGCCGGGAGAGAAAAATACCCGGGGAAAAAGCAGCCAGAAGGATCGTTCCGCTTTAATTTGACTTTGTCGCTTTGGCCGTACAGCGCGTGGTGCTGAAGTTGACGGAACGAGAGAGCTGCTGAGGGTAACTTTTGATCGAGTTGGAAAGAAAAATTCCGGAAGTTTGTACTTTTGCTCAGCCGATCGAATTAGGCTTGGCGCTTGGCGAGTACCTCGGCAAATGTTTGATCGCGGCGAATGATGAGCTTGCCGGATCGATCGAGCGTCTTGATGACCCAAATAAGCGCGCATCCCTAATTTTTAATTTTTAACTTCCCAATCGCTGCGAGAAAATCCAATTACCGCGATCCAATGTCGCGTTTAGCATATTCCTTATTCCTTTTTTGTTTCCTTGTTGCTCGCACAAATACGTCAATGGTGGGGGGAGGCTGTACTACAGCTGCTTATCTAAGCCGCGGCGATTAAAAATTAACGCGTGAGATAAGAGAAAAAGATCCGGCGCAATGGGAGCGAGCTTTAGCGACTTAGGGCCCTTATCTGGCGTCAAATATTTTACAATCGTAAAAAGCCGAGCGGAGGAAAAGAAAAGAAAGAAACAGTGAGAGAAAGACAGAGAGAGCCGTAGATCGCTAAATCCCTAAGAACAGCACAGCTCTCTCAACGCATGCACATAACTACTCTCGACTATTCAACAACGCAGACAGAGAGAGAGAGAGAGAGATACCTGTTTGCTCCAGCGCCGGCGTCGCGCAATATTCGCGTGCCAAGGTATTTGCCTGCGCCGCACACCCATCCAAGCTCATACAGCGACGGCGCCCTGATCTTTTTTTATTGCGCTCAAAGTGAGCCGAGCGCCGACTCGCCGCGAAATCCCTCTGCTGTTCACGTGCGCTGCGCGGGCCGAGGCGGATAACTCGGAGAAAACTTGAGCTTCGCTTACTCAAGTTCGTCGAGCAGCGCGGAGGAGCTACTCTCTTCTCTTTGGCTGGCATGCACGAGTCTCCGGCAAGACAATAGGTACCGAGATCCTCCGCCGGGCGCAATTAGCCTCGAGTCGCGGGGGCCAGACAGGCCGAGCTCTTTCTTAAACAGTCGTGTCGTCGTCGTCGTGCCTGCATAGTAGGCCCGAAACTGCCGTCCCCTCCTCAAGCGCAGAGCCGGAGTCTTTAATTGCAGCAGTGGCGGCGCGAGGGGAGGCAGGGGCAATGTCTCGGGCCCCCGGGCCCTCCCGCGTGTTAATTGTTATATACCCGAGACCTCTATACCTCCCGCGCGCTCGGCATATACAGGAGGGAAGAGAGAGAAAGAGAATGGTCGGGCTATACGAGCGAGCTCTGGGGCGAGCGCGCACGGGAGCGTGAAAGGAAAGTTTCCGGCGAGTGCAGGCTCTCTCTCTCTCGAGAAAGAGAGCCTTTTGCCGAGCTGGCAACGTAGCAGCTGCAGCCTCGAGGGCTCCGGGCTGCTCTGCCGTATATATACACACCCATCGCTCGCCGCTGCAGGTATAGCAGCAGCAGCACAAATCCTGAGGAGAAAGAAGAGGACTTAGTCTCTCTCTCTCCCTCGCACCGCAGAGTATCCCTAGAGCCGGACGGACTCACGGATGCGACAGGTATATATCGACCCTCGGTATACCTTGCCCAGCTCTTTTTCTCCTCTCTCTCTCTCCCGTCGCATTCGCTCGAACACGAAAAATTGCCATTCGCCCTCTCTTTCTTTCTCCTGTTTCTCATAAAGGAGCGTAGAGAGGGACCTGTGCGCGTCTGTCTGGGCGTCCGCACGCGGTCAGAGACGAATTATGCACCGACTATACGCGTTTGGCTTTCTATGGGAGGGAGAGAGAGAGAGATCTCCAGAAGATCGGCACGGCTTGCAGTGGATATAGGAGCAGGCCGAAGGGACTCTCGGCACACGTACAGCAGAGGGAGAGATAAATGCGGATAAGAGGGACGAGAGAGCTGTCCTAATGGCTCAGAGGGCGAAAAAGGATCGAAGGAGCTTTGTAGAGGGGGACAAGGGGAAAATCAGGGGAGATGGGAGGAGGAGAAGGGAAAAAGGACTCTATTATGACGAGTCTAATAAAGCCGGAGACCCGGTCCTCTACTCCTTACTACTGCCTTCGTCCTCCTTTTCAGTACACCCTCACCCTATACCGCCCCCGCGCGTCCTAATATACCAGGCAGTGCTGGTGGCAATGATTGCACCCCGCCCCCTTTCGTAGAACATCCCTTCCCCCCCCCCCCCCGCGCCACTTACTTCTTCTCGTGTTTTGCTACAGCCAGAGCCTCTTCTCAAGCTCAGCGTGTACAGTATGGATTTACCCCGGTGTATAATGAGCCCTGGTAAAGCAGACTCGCGGGATCGCTGCCCTCGTCCGCCGAGAAAATCTGAGAGCGCTGAGTGATTTTTTTTTCTTATTTAAGTATATATCGTTTGCAATTAGCAGCTGCGGTTCTAAGAACGTAAGAGACTTCTGGTGCTCGCGCGAAGTGTTCATCGCGGTTTAATGATGATACTTGTTAATTTTTTAGCTCCTTTTTTTTAAATTTAACGACACTTCTTTTTTTTAAACTAATGCACAAGGGAAAGCGTCAGTCGTCAGTGGCTGGTATTTAAGGAAAAAAAAATAACAGCGGAAGTCACTCGGCGTTTTGAGGAAGCTGATGGTCGTGAAAACGGGGAAGTGCATGCGAGACGTGCGTTTAGAGGCGAAGCGCGAAGATTGCAACGGCTAAATATTTAGCGGGTTAATTACCGAAATAAATGCGCGCGAATATCTGAGCTAAGTGGAATTTCTTTGTTCTCAAATCGTCTGTTCATTCTAACCAAACTTTCCAGATGAAAATTATCGATTAGCCGAAAAATTTACTTTATTTGCCGGGAAATGTATATACGCGCATATATCTCGGCGTGTGATCGAAGATCGTTATCTATATGGCCGGTTGTAAATAAAATATCCCGGAGATATGCAGAAATCAGCGAGGAGAGAACAAAGAAACTTTCTATCGCTACAATACGTATATTCCGCCCGTGTCTGTGCGTACTCGCTTCGGCAAAAGCGTCATGTCCGTTACAAAAAAAAAAAGCAATCGCGTTAATTTTCAGTCTGTCGCGACGTTGAAAAGTATATCGGGTGAATCGTGATTTTCGAGATTCTGGTTATTTGTCGAGAAAACGACAAATAACCAGAGAGTCATAATTCGAAAAAGCCGAGTTTTCTATTATTAAATTTAATTTAGATACATACGAAGCGCGTGTCCTAGATTTCATTATTTTCCAATATAGCGATGGTGTACAATCCCTGGACAATTGCTATATACGCCTTACCCTCTATCAAACAACAATTACGAACTTAATGAATTTTGTCATAAAAATTATTATTACGCAAGACGACGCTAAAAACCGCAAACGGGTAATTACAAGCGCGGGCATCCATATCAGTTACTTGTCGCGGATGTCACATTAAAAAAGAAAACCCCAGGCTCGCTAACAAACGGCTGTAAAAGTCCGTTGTAAAAAAACAAAGCTGAACGTGTAATACGTCATACCAGCGCGTCTCTCCAGACATTTTCCACACACACAAAGCCACATTCTCTCTCCGCAACGATCACAGCCCGCTAAATCATTGCCCGAGCCTAAGCTTAAAGAAGCTCAACTAGCTCGGGCGCAGATGTAGCCGCGAGATCAATACGCGCTCTTCATATATACACGCGCGCGCAGCCGGGAATCCGAAATCTCTTTTCGACCCAGTATGTGCGCTAGCTCTCCTTTACCGCTGCGCACAAAGCCTGCATTCAGAGTCCGCCTCTCTCGGAGGTCAGAAAGAGATAAGGGCAGACGAAAAAAAAAAAACGCGCAGGCAACAAGGGAGAGCTACTCCCGCTTCCAACGGAGCCTTGGATCATCGGATTGCAGGAGGATACGTCCGTGGGGCTCGTATAGGCCGCCCCCCCCCCGGACAACTGGAGTTCTCGTTCGTATACAGTCGGTGAGCTTTCACCGAGCCGGCCAATTCTCCTCGCGATAATCGTAATAACCTACTTTCATGCTAATTTCTCGACGAAGACGCGCTGCGGCCCCCCCTCGGCTCGAATTCGGAGAAGCACACACCGGCGCGCGTGTATTCGAGCGTTCTTATATCCCACTGCCGCTAATGAAAATCGTAATTATTAGCCTATATACGTTCGCTCGCATATGACGCTCATGTATGTACGTACGTCATTGGTATTTTCAGGACCACCTGGATACGCGAGCTGCCAGCCGAAAATTTTTCCGTTTGCCGAAACGATGAACCGTGCGAAAATGTTGGTGTGTGTTGGGGAAACGTGTCATTGGGCTTGCGCCTCTTTCAAATTACTCGGGCTCGTGCGTGTACACGCGCCTGATGATTCGCGGTATCGGGAGGGACAGATGTGTATACTCGCGCGCGCGTTTATAATGCCGGGATCGTTATTAACGCGAGAACTGCCGCGGGAGAGTTCGCCGAGCTCAACTGCTTATCAATTCCGTGACGTGGGCTTTAATAATGATAGGCTTATCCTGACGGATGAGTTCGCCCGACGATTGTTTGCCCTAGCGAATACACAGCGTTTTATTTATAATTTTTCCGTTTTTACATAGAGATACAGTAAAGGTACTCGCGAATTTTCGTCGCTATATACCTCCCGAGTGTACACTTACACACGTATAGACTCTCGCATATGCAATTACCTCGGGCCGAGGAGGTTTAATAACAGTTACATCATTTCACTACCGCAAAGTTAATTTAGAGCAGCACAAATGGCAACGGTACATCTAGACGACGGGTAGATCCGTAAAAGCCCCAAGACTTCAATTAAGCTCGAAACACACACACAAGCGTTGCTTTACCGGTATATTTAAAGTAGCCGCGATGACAAAATAAAAGCAAAACAAAAAGGCAACCCTCCCATTGAATTTGTTTAATCATCGTTTTCAATCCTGCTCCTCCTCCTCTCCTCCCCCAAGCTCTCCCAGCTTCGGCGCTCCATGCCAATATACGAACGGGAAGGAGGGCAGGGAATATGGAAAAACATGAAAAATGGATTAACCGCCCAGCTACTAGGCGCATGTACAGCGAGAGCCGCGCCGGCTGAAGAACCAAGCCTCCCGCGACTGCAAATTAATAACGCTAGCTGCTCCGTATATATAGATACGCACGCGTACACCGAGAACAAAGAGAGCTGCACTTCTCGACAGCTCCCCCCCCCCGTTCTTCTGCTATACCCAGTAGCCGTGGTTCCCGTGCAAAATTCAACTGCGACAGAGTCTCGGCGTTGGGGTAGAGGAGCGTGTTTTCCGAGATATTTTATTTAGCGGCAAAATGAAAACGGGGCCAACGGAAGCTGGCAATAAAGCACGAAATAAGGATGAAAAAAAGATCAAGGAGCGAATAAATCAGCAGTCCGAACGCGCGCGCGCGCCTGCCTTCTTTCTCTCTCTCTCTCTCTCTCTCTCTGACTCGGTACAGACGCATAAATATATCCTTTATACGGATGGAAGGAACGCACGCGGTTTCGGCTCTATACGCTGCAAGTGGGGTAACTGGCTTGTACGCGAGTTATTCCGGACGCCCCGAGGCTCATTGCAGCCTACTCTCTCTCTCTCTCTCTCTCTCTCTCTCTCTCGCACACCTCTCGCTTCAGCGGCAGGCGACTTTTTCAATTAGTCACTTCTCTTTCTGCAGTTATATATGGAAATACAGACACCGAGACGTGGGCCTTCTGTTTTCCATTTACGCCCGCTACATGTGCTGGATTTGACAATTTTTTTTTATTTTCTTTTTCGTTAAGTTCGTTACCACGCGTAACTTCGAAAACGCGATTAGACTCGCATTGTGATGCGCCAGCTTTCGGCATTTGTGTCCGCATGAACGGAAATTTGAAATACAGTACCGCATTTTCCGGAGAGGGGTCTAATAAAAATAAAGCATCGCATTAGATCGATATAGCGTGGCTCGAGCCCGGCGAAACGGGGGGGGGGGGGGGAACAGGCGCCGCCCCATCCAGGTGGAGGGGGAAAGAGGGGGCCGGCTGTAATTTCGCCGACTGTAATTTCACCGAGTCCAGGTGCGCGCGCGGCGGCGGTGTGGCGGCCTCCGACTCCCATTGTAGCCCCCCACAATGGACGCGTCCCCGGGTCTCCGGGGAGAAAGAGAGAGGCTATTCGCACAGCTTGTGCCTCTCTATTCCGAATGAATATATCGACCCTAGGATTCATAAAGAACGCGCTCGAGTTAATTTACGATAAAAAAAAGGAAGGTGATTCCCCTCTCGGATTGCAGCAGAGGGAAGGCTCGGGAATTTTCCTTTGGAAAAGTCACTTTTCCGTGAGACTCTATAGCAGACGGTCAAGTATCCACCGGGCAGCCGGTTACACAGGGTTGAGCGAACAGTTGGCTTCAATATCCCCCCCTGCTTCCCTTGTCGAGTGAGCGAATGAAATTACGCGTGCCAAATCCCTAGGTCGAGAAATCCAGCAGCCTCGTCGATCTACGTGCGCCCGGACAATGGGCCCGCACATGGATGTGTTTTTTTTTCTCTTCATTTTTCCGCGCCACGCGCATGCACACGCAGACAGAGGCGCTCGCGCGCGCATAGAAGGGAGAGCGCGCGTGTGCGAAAAAAGTGAAAGGCTTCCGAAGGGGGAATTAACGTTTAATGAGCGCCACTGTTGCCACACGCGCTATATCGACCTATACCCGGACAGATGCGCTCTCCTCCTGTATGCGCGGCCTGTGCCTTATAAGCCCGCACCTCTGCGCTTCGTTTCGATGTATCCGAGGAATTGAAAATTCGAGATCGTCGCTTTTACAGGCTGCTGCCGAGGGAAATTGATCGGAAGGGAGATGGGAAATTTTGGGAAAGAATACGGTTGATCCGAGGGGGAGATGACTTTACGGCCCTTTATTTATTTGGCTTTTGTTACGAGTTATCTTACGTCGTTGTATTATTTGGTATTTCAACGTTTTTATTTTTGAATTATCGAATATTTATTTCTTAAAGAAGATGAAGAAAAAGTTTGTTTGGTCTGTATCGAATACTTTTGTAAAGAGACTGTTGAAACGCCGTTTTTGCTTTTGTTTGTTGTGATCGAGATGATTAAATAAAAATATTTGCTTTAAGAAAACAATACTCGGCGAATGATAAACATTGTGTAATTTTTAAGTTTACCAACTCTCGAACTCGTGGCCGTTCCGTTAATTCTGTCGTCAATTGTCAAACAACATTGGCATAATACTCGATCAAACTATGCCCGTGTTTACGGATATTACGGAGTCAGTCGGGCCAGATAACCGAAATCAGCGATTACGAACCTGAATCCATCAAATTCCATGTTGTTCTACCGATAATATCAACACTGTCATAAATCAGACACATCAAATTCACGAAATTGTCTTGTATTTGGTCTTGTCTATTTTTCTTTTTGTTGATCAATCATCAATAATACAAATGCATTAGCGGAAGTAAGATTTTATCGATTCTGAATTATAATCATTCGAAGCGAAAAATTTATTGAACAGAAAGAAAAATTCGAAAAAATTCCATAATCCGCATAAAATAATATTATTTTTATTTTCGCGTCGTTCGCAGCCGCTGGAATTTCAACAAGCGAAAACACCAAACGATTTTCCAAATGACTCTTACCACCGAAAATACCCCACTTTTTCTCAATCTCTTTCTCCCTCGAAAAAAAAGTGCTCATTCAAAATCCAAGCCGCGGGCCATCGAAAGAAAAATCCACAAAAATGTTCTCATCGGCATTCCGGCCAGCTCAGCAGCAACTTACCCTGGCTCGCTTTACTTTCCCGACTGAGTAAAGTCTCTCCTTTTTATTTTCCCCGCTGGAAGTTAACTCGAGGGACCATAAATACAAATAGGACGGCGGTAGGGAGAGAGAGGAGAGGAGTGTGCCATTTGTCCAAAAGTACGAAAGCAAAAGTTCCCTGGGCCGAGCAGCTATAAATAGTCGTACATAGTACGTACTATACGGTGATTGCGGAGGGAGAGGGCGCATGTCAGTAGTTGAAAAATAAAAGCCCGCGGCGGCCGGAGGATGCGGCCGCGAGCCAAGACAAAGGCGCGCGAGGAGCCGGAAAGCCCGGGGAAAATGAGAGGAGTGCGCCCCCGAGTACCGGGACTTGGTGGGCGGCTGTCGGGAGGAGGAGAACACGTTCCCGCATCGTAAAGCCAGACGAAATTTCATCTGCGGACCGAGAGAGAGAGAAAGAGACCGGTACAGCCGACGAGTGTGCACCGATGCAGGGCCGCAGCAGCAGCGTAGCCTGGCGTAGTTCACCACAAGCGCACAAAGGGCCCGCATCGCAACAGCTGCATAGCCGCTGTCGCCAGCGACGCCGCCATCTGCCAGCCTAGTCGACTTGCTCCTTTTTACGCCTCTAACGCCCTGGCAGTAGCTCGATATATGTATACGTGCTCTGCTCTCTGACCGCTCCATATACTCGGCAGCAGCTAACTTAAGCTTAATTGTCCTGCGCTCGAACGGCTGCGATTAGGCCCTTGCGAATTCGCATGCCCCATCTATATATATGTGCCGCTTGATGGGAATATTCTCATTGATATTTCTACTAGGACGTTTGGTCTTTTTTTTTTCAATTTCGTACTTCACCGACTACGCGATGATTCATGGGAAATTTGGCTTCCGAGAGACCTGCCTGAGAGTAGCAGCAGGGGAGCAATTAACGGGGGCGTGACATTTGGAAAAGTCGTTGCTACACTGAGAAAACACATATTATAATTTTTACAAATATTCTAGTAAAAATTACAATAGTCCATAGTAGTGCTCGGATATACTGACATTCTTGTGATT
>JAPYYQ010000330.1:0-72761 GCA_030522585.1 Anagyrus pseudococci
GAGCGTATCAGATATCAAGCTGATAAGAACAGATACTACACTTTGATCTTAGCCGTGAGGCCGAGAAGCGATGCTGTTGCTGAAAACTTTAGCTCTTTTAAGCACTAAAAAGCGTTTTTTTACTTGCGAGAAAAATCTGTGCGAGTTAAGCACCTAGCGGCGGTTTTTGTAACTACCGCCTCTTGTGCACCCAGGCCCCCTCTGTCCACCCCTCCACGCTGCTGATGGACGGAACTATATTTACTTGTATCATTTCTTTTTCACGTGCGCGAAATTTACATAATTCGCGAATGAAATGTCGTTTTTCGCGTATTCGCGAGTTTACATTTTTTCGCGTATTCGCGAGTTTGCAATTTTTCGTAAACGCGATAGAATTTTCCAATGTTAATAGTTACAGGCTCGCTATTTGAATACCTTATATACCCTATTTAAAACATTGACAATAGTAAGAAGTCTAATAATAAATCTATTAATTTATTTATGATACTCAAGGGGTGCATTCAAAATCCATACGGTGAATAAATATTAGCAAAAAATCAGTTGCACTTTGAATTAGATAAAAACCTATTTTATATTTGCTGCTCTTGAATCTCAATGTTATTTGGATGACAATTAGCTTATGTTGCATATTTAGAACATATTCTTATAAATATTAAATTATTACAGATGGTAGTCTATATATTTTACTCTAATAGCTTTTTAAATCAACAATGTTTACCTACCATCTGGCTTTGGTCAACTTTGGTATTCTTTATTCCTCCTTTTTCCACGTTCCATACACAGCCATCTGATTAAGATTATTGCATTCATATTCGTATTGAAAACCAAAATCATTAACCATTTTTCAGCTTCCTCTGTTTTTAGGATGCTAAGGTTTTATTTGCAATGATCATTTTATTGCCGGAAGTTTTTTTTAATTTGACGATCGCATCATACAAGCAAGGATTAGAGTTCGGAGCACTTTCAGTTCAATATTTTTGTATAATAATAAACTTAAAATTATTCAGTTTTCTAAAAATTTGGGAGGGATTAAAGGAAAACTTTAAGTAGACAGCATAAAATATAAAGCATACCATAACAAGTGTGAAAAACAGCAGAATTCTTATACACATTTTAATTTATTTTTTTTAATAAATAAATTCAAGTATTACGAGTTTTCCGTGATTAAGGCTATAAAAAAATCAATTATTGTAGTAAAAATGTAAGAAAATAATTCTTTAAACTATTGACGTCATTATTATTGTCGTCATTGTCAATTAGTATTATTTGCATTGATTATTCTGAGTTTACAAAATTTACTGAAACTTGAAAATACGACTTTAAATCATAAAAATCAATGAAATTTAATTTTTAAATTATAATTTATTCTATAAAAATAATTTTTTATGATACAAATGTAAGAAAAATTGTTCACTCATAAATAAAATGATCTCATTTTTCCATGTATATCAATTATGAAAAAATAGTTTGTCTTCTCTAAAACTGCAATTCATGGCAAAGGTATTTTATTTGTTGCATAATAAAAACTTTAACCTAAAAAGGTTTATTTAATGCTATTAAAATATTTGTTAATTTTATAGATTCCAATAATATACGAATTGTATACACTTGACACAGCTTTTATTACAAAGTGCAATTATATTTTATGACAAAAATTTAATTATATAAAATTTAAAATAAAAATGTAACTATTATTGCAATTAATTCTTCACTTTATTATTTTCACATCCAAATCAGTTGGACCAATTTTTTCTTGTGTCTAAAGTAATTGTGAAAATTACCGACATTCAACAATCACTTATCATTGATCGTTCTTATTTATTAATATTACTTTAATAAATTAGCTATTGTTGGAATTAGCTTGTCGCTACACAGCAGCGAAAGTCTATAAAAATTTATTATTTCCAGTGTTTTTTAAATATCAATGCAATCCTTTGAAGATGTGGAAAGATTACGTTGTTTGTCACACAACTTAAAAAATTGTCAACCAAACTACTTTCCACCTCGACCAGCCATTTCTTTCTGACGTTTTTGATTATCTTTCAAAACTTTGGTCTTCAAATGTTCTTTGTAGTCCAAAATGTTACCCTGCCATTTAGTAACAGTACCATTTTCACACACCCAAATTTCTTCAGCAACCTAGAAAATTTTATATTTTAAATAAATAACTTAAACAGCTAGCTTCTAATTCTTTTCTAGTTACACGTTTTAGAAAAAAATTTTACCTGATTAATCAATCTGAAATCGTGAGAAACCAATACCATGCCACCATCAAAATCGTTAATGGCATCAGCCAAAGCATCAATAGTCTCCATATCTAAATGATTTGTAGGTTCGTCGAAAAGGAGTAAATGGGGAACTTGCCAGGCAAGCCATGCAAATACGACACGACACCGTTGTCCATCCGACAATTGACGAATAGGACAAATCTAAAAGAAATAAAGTAATTATATTGTGATTCAAACATAATATAAACAGTATTAAAAAAATATTAGTATTTACTTGTTGTCTGCCTGTTAAACCATATCGCCCGATTATTTTACGCATTTCTTCGCGTTCTTTTACTTCTGGAAAAGCTTTCATCATGTAATCTAGTGGAGACATATCTAAATCAAGAAGTTCATGCAAGTGCTGGTGATACCTTCCAATTCGAAGATGGCTATTTTTTCTTATCATACCACTGCTTGGCACCAACTATAAAATATATCATTTTAATTTAGTAATATGAATTTTTTTACTTCCAAAATAGTAGTACTTACATCTCCATACAAAAGCTTCAAAAGTGTACTTTTACCAGCTCCATTAGGTCCTACAAGTGCTAACCTAGTATCTAAATCAATACCGAACTCAAGATTTTTGTAAATCCAAGGCCCATCTTCTCTATATCGAAAACTAACATTTTGAACCATAATAACAGGTGGTGGAATTGTTCCACACGCTGGAAAATAAAAGTTAAGATTTTTATCAGTTGTGACTTTCTCAGTAAGTCCTTGTGCAACCATTTTTGCTAAGGTTTTCTCTTTAGATTGTGCTTGTCTAGCCAGTTTTGCGGAACCGTGACCAAATCGGGCTATATAATTTTTCATGTGAGCGATTTGATCTTGCTCCCAATTATACTGCTTTGCTTGATTTTCCAAAAGTTCCATTCTTGAAAATAAAAGTAAAATTTTTAAGACAATTTAAACTATGAAATAACTACAAAATAGTAAAAAAATTAAAGATATTTACCTCGTTTTAACGAAAGCATCATAATTTCCAGTGTAATACTTGAGTTGTTTTTTATTAAGATGAATAATATTTGTACAGATTCCATTTAAGAAATCTTGTGAATGGGATATAATAACTAAAATTCTTTTGTAAGTTTTTAATTCTTCTTCTAACCATACACAGGCATCAAGATCAAGATGGTTTGTAGGTTCATCAAGTAAAAGTAAATGTGGCTTTACGTACAAAGCTCTAAAAATAAACATCAAGAATAATTATAATAATTTCATTCAAAATTAATTCTTAATTCTTAAAGTGATTGTCTACCTAGCTAAAGCAATACGCATTCTCCAACCTCCAGAAAAGTCTCTTGTAGGTGTAGCTTGCATTTTAGTAGTAAATCCAAGACCATGTAAAATGTGAGCGGCCCGCGCTTCTGCTGTGTCAGCTGACATATCATCCAATCTTTCATACACATCCATCAATTGCTCCTGAACAAAAAATAATCAAGAAATTTACAAACAATTGTTTTAAAATATATAGTGACTTTATAAAATAATAGAATTTTTTCTAATATTAATATAATTAAAACAAATGTTAAAGGAAAAATCGTGCACCTGAGCATCTTCCTCGGGGCAGTCGACAAGCTCCTCCGCGAGTTTTTCAAGCCTAACACGTTCCTCGTCGACTTCCATGACGCACTGCAGAGCACTTTTATTGCTGGCCGGCATTTCTCGCGTCAAGTGGAAGATGTCAATGGCGTCGGGAATGGGTACCTCGCGGTTGCCAAGGACCGAGAGCAGAGTAGATTTGCCGGAGCCGTTGGCGCCCAGCAGACCATAGCGCCGACCACAATTGAGCTCAAGCATAGTGTCCTGCATCAACTCGCAACCGTGGAACGTCACCGAGAAGTTCGAAATCTTAATGTCTCGACTGCGTGGGTGTGAGGCCAGCGAGCCTGTGCAGGCTCGAGCTTCCGCGTTTAGTCTGGCGTCCGCCTCCAGCTTTGCACATAGCGCCTCTGTGGATTAATATTTTTTATCGTTATAATTTTGTTCATTACATATTTTTTTACTTTTATACTTGACAATTTACGTTAACTTTATTATGATCGTGATTTTTTTGTTAGAAAGAAAAAACCAGTGTATGATGCATGTTAAAATAAAAACTATGTGGTATTATAGATTTTCAATATGTTTTCTACATAGTTGTTTACAAAATTTGAAAAAAAAACATTTATGTTACAAAAAAAAGTATTGATCGATTTTTGTATTTTTATTGCATTGACATTAAAAAATGGCTTTCTCATTGATTTTCTAAACAAGCATCAGGTTTGAACCCACAATCCATAAGAATTAGGGATTCTAATTTTTTTTTACTTTATGGATACATTAAAAATGTTAATAAAAGTACAAATAGGAAACATTAGATACTTAAATACTATCAGGAATCAAAATATTTTATTCTCAACCGTTCTAATGCTTAATTTATGTATTTGTATTCTAATAATATTTCAATGAATTGGTGTAAAATGTTCATTTTTTAATTTTCAAGAAAATACCACTAAATACTTTTCTTGAAAAAATTTAAAAAGTGATTTTTTTTTAATTTTTTCTTTTTAATCAAGTATTCAAGATGCAAAACTAGTACAAACAAGAGGAATTGCATAGTAAAATAGATAGAAAGCAATCCAAAAATACAGGAGAATTCAAAACAATGTGACAACCAAGAGAACTCCCAAGTATTTTATTTATAGGTGAATCCGTAGCAAAAGAAAAACGGAATCATGTAAACCAAAAAAAGAAATGAAGAAAAAAAAAGTGGAATTACCCTCAGCACTGAGTGGAGTGCCGTTAGTGCCGTTCTGTTTGCTAGCATCGGCCTGGTTGGAGCCATCGTCCTTGTCGTCGCTCCGTTGTCCAGGTTGATTGGGTTTCTTGACCGCTCCGCCTCCTTGACGAGCCTTAGCGGCCTCCTTCTTCTTTTGCTGCTGCTTCTTCTTCGCGTCGGACGGCATGGCTTCCCTCCCCGCTCGCTCTCACAGATCTGGAATACAGGCGCGGGCGGTTATAATGCGCCCTGGAAAACGGGACGCAACCAAGGGGGGCTCTGCTCCAATTTTGGAGAGCGTCTCCGACGACGACGTTCACGCTGGGAAAGAGTTACGTAAGGAAGGCAGCAAAGTCGGAGCTGCGACCGTGTGGTAGAGCCAGGCCCGATCTCCTTTTATAGGTTAGAGCCGTCCCGAGCGCGCGCGAACTCCAACGTTTCCGTCCCTGTGCACGCTGAAAACTGGCCCGCTGACTAGAGCCCGAACACGAGGTGCGAGAGACGGTGGTGCATATAAATCGCGACAAATCCAGGAGAAGTAAATATAGGTCGGGAGAGATGCACGTGTTTGTCGAGAGAGAGAGAGAGAGAGAGAGAGAGGAAGTGTATGCTCACCTAGGCTGGCTGCTGCTGCTGGGTGGCCTCGGCGGTGGTGGTGCTGGCTGCTCGATGAGGCTATGCTGCGGTTGGCGGTGCTTTCGCGACACTGGCGGGGAGATGCGGGATATATCGGAGCGCAGCACACGCGCAGACACACTGGCGTGTCCGACCGAGGTAGGTCTCTTATGGAAAAAGAGACGCACGCGCGTGGCGACACTACGGCTCTCTCGCTCACTCCTGGAGAAAAACGCTCTCTCGGCACGCGGCTGCAGGAGGCTATAAGCTGTTTGAGCTGGGAAGAAGTGTCGAGCCCACTGGGAAAGCCGATACTTTCTCGCAATAAGCGGCGGGAGCAACGCCGCAGCCTTTCTCGCTCCTTTTCTCAGACTCCGGATCTTTCCGACTCTATCTCGCTATTATTAGTTTTCTGCTCCAAATGCTGAAGACTCCGCGCGCGCGCGCGAGAAAGAGAGAAAGCGAGCGAGCGTAATGGGCTGCTCCGAAAAAGCGCCGGCAGGCCCCGACGACGCTATTTCCCTCGGAAACTTAACCCTCTACTCATCCTTCCATCGATTATACACTCTCACCGTTGATATAAATCGGAGTTCATTGTAAAGTCGCTGGATTTCAACATTTTCAACTCATCCAACGCGAGTACAGCCGAAGCTCGTAAACAAACAAATAATAATAAACACACACATACAGTACACCATAACAGGATTGTCATTTTAATTCGAACGTACGCGCGTGCATTTTTCGGTAGCGCCCTCTGTTCCTAGAAACCGACTTGATCGGTACTCGATAATACAACCTTTTAATATTTTCATCGTCACTCTCGATCGAAAAAAAGCAGGCTTCCTTACGACATTTAGAACACTTGCAGATAAAACAAACAGCAAGTCAAGTAGTCGTGACTCTGGGCGTACCTGTATCCACGTATACACATAGGCAAAAGAAATTGACATCCGCGCTGTCAAAGAGGAGCTAGCCCGCGCGAGTGCGCGAGACTGCTTGTGGGCCAACAGTGCCAACACGGAGTGCAGCGCGGTCGCGGTGTGCCAGAGTCACGCAGGCTGGACACCGAGAGTCGCTCATCGTTCACCGCGAGCCAAGGACGCCGCCGCGCGGAGGAGGAAGAGGAGAAAAGAGAGCAGCACCGCCCGCGCTATGGACGATATCTCCTGAGAAAGAGAGAGAGAGAGAGAGAGCTGGTGAGAAGCAGCAGTAGTGTGTGTTGCCTCGGTCTCCTCGCACCCCTCCCCCTCGCGCCGCGCTGCTTCCGCGTTTATCTATACTCGTCCGATATATAGGTGACATATAGTAGTAACCCGGTGCGCGTGACTTTCCTCGTAGAAGTCTTCTACGCGTCTAGGAAGTGGGCAGAGGTCCCAGCACCGATAAGCTCGCGACTGCGGTACATGTTGGAACGCTGACAGTTATCTCTCCCTCTCTCTCTCTTTCACTCTCTCAGCTGGTCTACTTGCCTGCTGTTGACTTCGCAAGAACGAGAGAGAGAGCGAGTGCAGTGCATACAAATCCCGTGATCGCGAAGGCTCTTGTAACTCATTTAGCGCTCTCGCTGCTGTTAATTCTCAATTGTCAAAATATTCTACGTATAGGTACGAACATTACTTCTACGTACGTATTATTATCATCTACAAACTGTGCTATACTGTGCATGCGTGTGTGTGTGTGTGCGGCGTACGTGTTTTTGAGAGAGTCTGTTGTGTTGTGTGTGGCGTCAAAAGGTGGCAAAGCAGAAGAGCTCTCGGGGGGGAACAAAAGCGAAACGTTTGAGAGCGACCAGGGCAGAGAGGACGAGGGGACGGTTATATTGCGCCTCTCGGCCGTCGGCCCTTACTCGTCTTTCCCCGTGAGTAGACCATAAGCTGGCGAGCGCAGGCTTAGCCAGGGAAAGCAGTGTGATAACGGCTACGCTTGATAGTTTGCCTCCACTGGACTTCCGCGTTCCTTAGCCGCCGCGGACGGCGGATCGCATAACCTCGACGCACGGGCTCTCTCTCTCTCTCTCTCTCTCTTCTCCCTCTCTCTCTCTCTCTCTCTCTCTCTCTGAAAAAAGTGACGTGGTGTGCTGGTAACGGCCGAGAGAGCCGCCCGGGCGGCCTCTCCTGGCTCTCCTCCTGTCGCGAGCTCTCTCGCTTTTTCTATCCGCATGGCTGCGCGCTATCCAAGCGAAATAAATAAAACTACCTCGTCGCGTGATTAACCCAATTTTCTACTCTCTTTCCTCTCTCTTTCTTTCTCTCGCTCTCTCTCCCTCTCTCTCTCTCTCTCTCTCTCTCTTGCTGCCGCTGTCGTACTTCGCGCTCGGTTTGTTTATCGATCTATCATCGCGATAACGAAGTTCTCTCGGTTGCAAATAATTGTCGGGACGTCTCAAGAGTTATACTCCGCTTTCGCTACTTTTCCAACCAGTTATTCATGCGATCGTTTCCGACCTATGGCTGACGTTCGTTTGTACTCATCTTACAGAGCAATCTCTTGGAGCGTCAACATTTGCTGGATACAAAACGCTCAAACCTGAAGACTAAGGATTCTTGAAACAAAAATGAGCTGCAAGACGGGTACTGCTACTGCCAGATTAAAACAAGACTACTTAAGACTTAAGAAGGATCCTGTTCCATATGTACAAGCAGAGCCAATTCCTTCTAATATACTCGAATGGTAAGCCTATTCTTGTTACATCGCTACTTGTAAATTGATAGTAAGAGTTATCTAATTGTCGTTTAATATTTGTTTCAGGCACTACGTTATCAAAGGACCAGAAAACACTCCATACGAAGGTGGTTTCTACCATGGCAAATTGATTTTTCCAGGAGGATTTCCATTTCAACCACCCAGTATCTATATGACCACACCAAATGGCAGATTTAAAGTTAACACAAAATTATGTCTTTCAATATCAGATTTTCATCCCGACACATGGAATCCAGCCTGGAGTGTATCAACAATTTTAATTGGTTTACTTAGTTTTATGGTACTATTTTAATTTATTATTTTCAATCTAATTGTTTTTCTTTGAATGTAAATTCATACTATATCTGTTTTTAGATCGAATCAAGTTCAGCCTTGGGAGCTATTAGTACTCCGGATTATGAGAAAAAAATGTTTGCAGCACAAAGTCTGGAATACAATTTAAGAGACAAAATATTTTGTGAATTGTTTCCAGACACTGTTGTAGTAAGTTCCTTTAGAAATATATATTCTATTATGTCAAACATAGACAATAGACTTTAGTGTTATGTAATTGCAAAAAAACACTGATAAGCATTCAAGAGTTTTCAAGTTTAAAATTTTTTAATTTTTAAATGTTTGGAAAAATATTTTAATGTGTCAATACATAATTTAAACATAATGCAAGTACAGATTAAATTAATAACTGAACAAATAAAAAGATTCCCATGTTGTGTTATCAATATTTTTGTTTATTAATATCAAAGGATTTGAATCTTTTAATTAAAGTAAAGATATTGATAGCACACAATTAGAATCCTTTTTATTTATTAATCTACATGTTCTATTGTTCATATTATTACTTCTATCAAATTAATAATTACTTTTTGGTAATATTAATAATGAATAAATGTTATTTTTAAAGACTATAAAAAAGGAACTGGAACGCAGAAAAGAATTAGAAAAGCAGGCAAGGCATCGTTCCACAACGTCGGAAGGTTCGACTTTAGTTCACGATGAGCAACAAATGGAACAAAGTCCGCTTCACAGTGCACTTACGAACTTTGCTATGTTTATTGGTTTGGCCGCCTTCGCCTTTGCCGTCAAGTACGTTCTCAGGAGTATCGCCACTCAAGAGTACGTTCAACAATAAATCAAATATATACATAGTGCATTGAATTTTATTATCAGAATGGAAGACAAAGAATAAATACAAGAAAACTAGATAATCACCGGAATGCCAAACGAATAGAACAGGGTACGAATTGAACTAAATGATAATACTGATTATCTCAGTTCCTACTCTGGGTTTACGAAACTATTGTGAAAATGAAGCGGTTTCTTCTATCTTGCAAGCTTTATTGCAATCATACAATTTTTGGTTCTTAAAGCTTATATATCCACACGTACCTACAAACGTATATATAATAAAATTCGGTGCTTCTCTTCACGTGCGTTTTCCTACATTCAAAAACTAAAATTAAATTATAAGATTTATCTAGCGCACACTATTTAAATTCCTCAAGTTTTCTTGTTCCACTAATTGT
This sequence comes from Anagyrus pseudococci, assembly GCA_030522585.1. Lineage (NCBI taxonomy): Eukaryota > Metazoa > Arthropoda > Insecta > Hymenoptera > Encyrtidae > Anagyrus > Anagyrus pseudococci. The sequence continues at coordinate 9,876 of JAPYYQ010000330.1, forward strand.
GCCAAGAAGAAATTTAGTTGGAAATTTCAGTAGGCAGAAGTTGTAAATGAACATAAAAGTGGATTTTGTAAATATATGTAGCTGATAGAATTTCTTTTCCTCTATAATTTGTCATTATTGTTTTTTATTAAATCTTTATTAAACATTATTGAGAAATTGTTCGTTTTAAAAATTAATTTATACAACTTAGTCCAAGCAGTTTTTTTTCTTTTTTTTTTTTTTACAAAGTAACATTTAATTCTACTTCTTTAAGATTCTTAAAACAACCAAATTAAAATGATTTTATATACTTTTTATATATGCAATTGAATATAATAATGTTTTAGAATAAATTTTAACTATTTGTAAAGTTATAATCTAATTATTCAAAAAGTATTACAAATGAGTTAATTTAAAATTGTTTTAGCATTTGCAAGAACACAAATTACATTTTCCGTTTTCCTAGAACAATCAAAAACCAGATAGAGAGAGAAAAAAATAATTAAATTATTGTTTTTCAAATGATTTAAAAAAAATATATATTACCGTTGTTACGATATTAGTTCTGCAAAGTAAAGAACGAAAACAAAAAACGATAAATAAAAAATGTAAATAGAAACTGTATAACAAATTACAGCTGTAAACTTGCAAATACACGTTTGTTTGCTTAGAAAAAAACCAAAACTACTGTGTCTTCTTTGTGTTGTGAATAATGCGGTCTCTTCCGAAAAGCCGCTTCCTCGTTATGAATCATCCCGTGCCGTATAAGCAGGTTCCGCAATAACCAAGCTTCTGTGAGTCGATAATTCCTAGGCTGTCGCTTCTCTAGCGACGCAAATGCAATTGCAAAATCTTCGTTGAATTGCCAAACTTATTCCGAGCGCGAAATCCCGTGTTCTCTCTCTTTCGCGAAGGAGGATAAAATCGAAAGCGGAATTTAGAGGCGAGAAAGAGAGCAAAGCCGGTGAAGCGCGCTTAAGTCGATGCTGAATGATGTGTTGTCCGAGCTCGCTCGTACGGCCAAGATGACGTCCTGCGATTACGCGAATCTATACGGCGTTTACCAGAAATCCGCCTCGGCGAGTTTAGCGTTCAAGAAGTCCGCACTGTTTTTTCTTTTTAACTGAAAAATTAAACTACTTTTTTCCGTGACTCGAAAAAAACCAGATTGCTCTTTCTTCGGAGCGTGTGTGGGAGGGCATTTTTTTTTGTCATTTTATGAAATTCATTAAAATTTCACGAGACACCTTCCACACCCACTCTAGCCGCGCTGGTATATAGGTTTGAAAAAAGAAAGCGCATTTTTCAAAAGCAAGGGAAAATCCGTAAGGGTCGATCGACCCCTAAGTGGGTAATGAATCTGAAGGACGCGTGCACGCATAGAAATCGGCGGCGGGCACAGAGGAGGGGAGAGCAGCCGAACGGCCGTAAAAACACGATACGGTCCAGCCTCGTCGATTTAATGCGGCCAGTGTATAAAAGGGAGCCTCAGGCACACGCCCCTCGAGAGGCGCTACGATCTTAGAGGCGCCAGGCGCGAGGGGGGGGGGAGAGGCAAACGTCTTTGTCGCTCGAGCGTAACGCGCCAAACAAGATCCACGTGTACGCTCAGGACACACACGTAATATAACGTGGTCGTCGGCGGAGCGGGAGTGGCTATTGTAGGCAGTGTATACCTATAGAGCAATATTTTTAGGTTTTATCGCGGCAATTAAAAGTCGAGCCCGCTGCAGCGGAGCGGCGCTTTAGCTTTTTCACGGAACGTGCGGGACGACGCGAGAGAGCGCATTGGTTTTTTTTTCGCCTCGAAGGCGTTCCTCTTGCTCTCTCTTGTTTTTTTTTTAAATTTTAGGCAGAGGAGTGAGTGCACAAGAGCGTTTATGAGCTGCGGCTTTTAGATGCACGCACTCGCCAACGCTTTTTGGCTGTGCTCTATGTGTATAAGCATACGAGAATACCGAGGCGGAGATGCGCCTTGGATGTAGTCTCGCGTGCGCGGACTAAAAAGACATTTTATATATCGCTCTGTACAGGGGGAGATATGGCTTTTTGATGCGAGTCGCACAGGAAACGATCGGCTATCTCAGTTTTATATGTTCCCATGTATGCTTCTATAGGTGAATATACACTCTGCTCCCTAATGCCTCGTATAAACATAAACGGGCCACATTATATATTTTAATTATAATTATAACAGTCATGTGAAAATTTTAATGTTCACTTCCAAGACGTAGGGTACCAGACAAAGAGAAGAGAGCAAGCGAGAAAGAGAGAGAGAGAGAGAGAGAGTCGTGTTTCATCGGAAACTGCAGCTACATATACGTGCTCGCTCATTAGGCTACTCCATGGGCACACTTTTCACTCGATATACATGCCCCGTATAAGTTTTAGCTCGGCTAATGAACGCCGGCGGGCCTCTGCCCCCACGGCGAAAATCGATGCTTCTCGGGGCGCAGGAAGTGCGGAGGTGTGTGCGCTTTCGTTCCACGAAAGGACCGAGCGAGTAGCCCTATCTGCCCTCCCCCCTCCCTTGGGAGGACCTTTTTCGGCATGTTTTTTTCTTCACTCTCGGCTCCGTTAACGGACAGCCCTCGGCTCTGTCTCTCTCTCTCTCTCTCTCTTTCGCTTCCGGCGAGGACATCCGAAACTCCCCTTGGCTCTGCGCGCGCGCTCGTCTCTGCGCCCTGCCCCCGTTTCCACCCTCCGCGTCCTATATACCTCTGGATACACATATACATACGTCATCTCTCTGTCTCTCCGTCTCGTTTCCTGTGCGCCATTTTCTGGATAGCGTATATAGCTCGTTATATTCGACTTATGCTCTTCTCTTTTTACGGCTTTTGCGTCCAGTGGCTTTCTATTTTTTTTTTTATTTCTTCTTTTTCGTGTCGTGGCTGTAATGAATGATTGATGACAGTTAAAATTTGATGATTTGGAGTTGAAAAGTTCTCGGTCGGCTTGGCTTAATATATTTCAGCAAGGACATGGAGTAACGAGGGGAATGGGAAGGTCGAAAATTTGAAAAACAGGGATCGTTTTTATAAAGTTATAAATTGTCATCGTTTCAATGGCGAACGACATAAATCGAGCGGCTCGGTAGAGCTACGGCAGTGGTTGCGCGAGGAGAAAAGGGGTGGGGAGGATGACAGTGACATAACTGCGGCCATTCCGCAGCCTGAAAATGTCCGGCCGGAATGGAAGCAGATGTGCCGCCGGCGAGATGCGACGACGAATATTTCAAGGCTCTCGAAATTAAAGAAACTTCCCCTCGTTTTTCCAAGCGCTTTTAATTAACGCCGTTGAAAATGACGGCAGCGATCGATCTTTGAGCAGTAAAAAGCCCCTTTCTCTCTCCGTAAGCAAGATCGGAGCCCAGCTCGATTTTCCGAAGCAAACGCAGGCCCACTGGTGAGTGGAAGAAGGCTGCGGTTATCGCGGGCGACTGCGCTCTTTCCCAAAAGTCGAATCGTAAAATCGAGGCTCTCTCGGCGCGTAGCCGAGGCTTAACCAGCGCGATTCCTCGAGCGTGTCGAGAGAGATCGCGAAACGGCTTCCAGAAGCGAGAATATCGAGGCCGGTTAACGATCGGCAAGAGGGCTCGGACGCGCATTCGCAAAGCCCTCCGCCGATGAAAGCGCGTCGCGGTCCGTTCGCTCGCTCGCTGTACCGCGCGCGCGAGCTTTGACGACGGCCCGTTCGCTTGAATTTCGCGCTTAGCTCTCCTTTGGGCTGGAAATAACATTCCGAGCCGCGCTACTACGGATAAACCCGGACGTATGGTTTTCGGGCCAGTTAACCACCAGCCGGAAATACGCACTTTTGTTCCTCGCGAGTATAATGCAGGGGACGTGGAAAAAAACGAGCGCGGATTGATCACATGTATACGAAGCATCTCTTTCTCGGCGTTATGGTTGACGCGGGAGAGGGAAGGAAAAAAAGGTTGGAGAAGCCCGCGGCATGGGCGTCGCAGGCGCGAGCTTACAGCACAGACATAAGAGAGACACCTTCTCTCGGGCTTGGCGGCCCCGGTCCCCTCGCCATTGGTCGAGCGCGGGATCGCTGATGACACCGTTCCGAGCCAATGAGCGAGCCCGATGACGTCGTTACGATAGCCCCTCTCTCTATCTCTCGACTGATGCTTCTTGCTTGCTTCTCCCCGGCGCTCTCCTTGCAATAATATTTGCCCTGGCGAGCATCCATTATACGGCTTCTGTAGAACCTACCAGAAATTCCTCGGCGGATTCCAGGCTTCGTTTTTGATATTACAAGTTTTTTTTGTTTCATTTTTTTATGATGGCTTTTAGTTTTCTCGAAATTTCGTGTTGGAATATTGAGGTTTTAAAAGAAGTTTTTATGGGATCGATATATGTGGGAGAAGTATATGTGCGTGTGTGAAGTTGGGTAATAAGTATGAAATAAACAATAGCAGTGCGGTTTAATTTTCAGGCAAGATTTTTATTATAACAAATATTTATATTATATTCGCAATTATATAAAAATACTGTACATGATGGCTTGAGGAATGGAAAGGCTACATCGTAATCGTAATACATTAAGATAAAAAAAAAGAGAAAAAAAAAGGAAATTGTTAAATTACAATCGTATGATATATATATGTACAAAATTCTTAGCGACGCATTACAATAATTGATTGTCTTTTATCACGAGCTCGAAGCTTACATTATCGCATCTTCGATTATTCATAAGCGAAAAACAACCTCCTTTAAAAAAATGGACGGTACACGCGGCCCACGGCGCGAGAGCTTAACATCGCTACAGCCCTACTCTTATTTACAATTCTTAATCCTACATGCTTAAAATTACGTAATAAATTAGTTAATGCAGCAACCGGCCAATCAAAGATCATTTTTTCTTCTTTTTCTTTTCTTTTGTCGACAAGTGTATTCATAATCCTCCTCAATCTCTTTTAAAAGCCTCGAATTTTTAACTTACTCTCCGGCAACTCTCTTTCTCTGTACAACATACAAGTCTTACATTACAAACGCATAAGGCACAAACTTACAAAATTCATATTTACAAAATAGCGCGTATACGCGCAAGTCCATCCGAATATCGACATAATACGCAGGAGAGAAACTTTGTCTTTGGCACGCCTACTGTATGGCTAACGACCTAAAATCCCATAAGATCGTCGGCAGTAACATTATCGAGCGCTAAACGCGATGCGCATAACGTCAGCCTCCAGCCGCTTTATTTTCCAAACATATACATTAAAACACACGATATTTGCCCCCCCCCCCTTTTGCCGGCGCTCCCGCCTAAGCCTTTTTTCACCCGGTACATTGGCTTCTCTTTGTGCGCCTCTCTCTCTCTCTTCGGCTCTTGCCTTTTTTTTCCTTCTCCGTCTCGGAGCGAGAACTTCTCTCCCGCGCCCAAAAGTCTCTCGCACAGCTGTCATTTGCCTGGCTGTCTCGGTGAGACGCGACCGGCCGCTCCTTGTCTCTTTCTTTCGGCGAGAGAGAGAGAAAAAGGGAGTATGTCAATTACCAACGAAAAGAATCGCAATCGATACATATTTGACGCTTTCTTTTTGCCGACTACACGCGCTTGTAACGCGGGGTCATCGCTAGGGTGGTTGAAAGCTCGGGCTTTCGTCGCGGGGGCTTCGTTATATAGCGAGTCGCGGTGAGTTTGCTTTGGCTGGCGTTTAAAATAAACCAAACTCGGGGGGGAGTGGCGCGCAGCGTCGCCGAGACGCCGCCGCCGCCGTCGAAATATTCACACGCTCGGCTGTCAGGATCTCGGTCCCGAGGACCGATCGATCTTTCTTTCGGCCCTCGACTCGCTCGGCGCTCGAAATAAACCTTATTAAGCAGATTTCCCCCTTTCCGTACACCCTCCGCTTCCCGACGGAGAAAGGATATTCTTTTCTTTACTCTCGACCGGCTCGTCTCGTTTCAAAGTCTCCTCAATTTATTATTTTTTTGTTGTTTTTTTTATAAATATTTAACTAATATTTTTATTTTTTTTATTAAATAAGAAACAAAAAAAAATTAAACGAATTTAAAACGGTACAAGCGCTTGATCGACTAAAGAGACAGGAGGCATAACGGCGAGAGGCATTTGCGTTATTGCGCCAGGACAACAAGAGATCTGCCGGGTACTTATATACCGGTAATAATATAATGGGAAGACGAAGAGGAGTAAGGGGAATGAAGAAGGTACGTGACCGGGTCGTAGTGGCGCGCGGGGAAAAACCGACGCGTGCTTAACGTGAAGTACCAGTCTCTCCTCGTAAATCGCTCGAAAGCCGGCGGCGGCGCTATGCAAACTTTACACCTCGAGAGTGCAGGACTTCCCCCCCTCCTTTCCTTTGCTGGTACCATGAATGCTGGTACCATTAGCCAAGGGAGCAAGAGAGAGAGAGAGAGAGAGAGAGAGAGAGAGAGAAGGGGAGATCGTGTATACCTGAAGTGGGGAAAAACACTAAGCTGTGGAGGAGCCGAGTTGGCCCGAATAATCGGCCACTTAGCCCCGCGATTGTCGGGCCCGGCGGTCGCTTGTGTCCCGGCGCACCAGCTATAATAAACCATGTATACGTACGTGAACGCGGCTGCGCGCGTGCTTAAGGCTAGGTCGATCGACTGGGGAATTCCGGACGCCCTGTTATGCCGTTCGATGACACTTTAAATGCTTATGCTGATTTCGGCCCGTAACGGGGGAAGGAGAGATTGAGCCGGAGAGGGGCGATCGAGACTCGCGCGCGATTTTTTTTTTTTTTGCTTAATGTTTAATAACACATTATTTCATCGTTCTTTTAAGTTCCTAGTGTGATTTACGTAGATATGTCGTTTACTTACGGCTAAACTTTGTACAATAACAGGCGTGATACGGCGTACGAGTTCGTGGCGAATAATGAAGATTCGTTTGACATTGCGATCAAAATTAACAAATGTACAAAATCGGTATCGAGGAAAAACCTCCAACGCTATATGGTCCTTAAATACCGATAAAAGGCAAGAGAGCTATCGTCCGATGCAATTGTTTAATTCGTAAAAAAAATACGCCGCACGAGGCTAACGCATATATTCCTTTGCATCTCCATCTCTACTCACCGATTCGTCAAACTTTCAACAACAATATCCAAAAGCGATCGACTCCGTCCAATGGATTCAGAAATTCACGCTCATGTCGCCTTCCATCCTCCAAATACTGAACGCCCGGGATATCTCGAAGGACAAGTTGCAAGACGACTGGGCTGAGGTAAGAAGATCGCGGGTCGCTGACAGGACCGAGTGTCTTCTATCGCCTGGAATATAAAAATTAAAGATTCTCTTTTAGTTTACGTGACGATTATCATTTATTTTTTAATCTAAATTACGTTTAGAATTACGTCGATTGAAAAAAAAATAACGGCCTAATAATTTAGATTAGCAGTTCGTTATCGAGCACATAATAGGCCATTATGCAACAACGCGACGATATTACACGCGGCAGGATTGTACGCGAAGGCACTTGATAAACGCGCGCGTGTTCATCAAAATCTCAAGTGCGCCGTTTGACATAATATAAAAATCGTGTCTGTTCAGCATTACATTAGCCACACTACCGCCGGCGGTAGTTCCCCCCTTTTTTTTATCTCGCTCTTCAAGTAGATTAAACGAGAGCGAGGAAATTAAAGCCGGGCGAGATCGAAGAAGCCAATATTATTTTTTCTTAGCCGCTCGGACACGTAATAAAAATCATCTCAGTAAATTTAAAGGCCCCGGCCGAAGGAGAAAGAAAGAAAGAAGCCGCTTACCGTTATCGTCGTCGAGGCTCTCCTGGCCGTTGCACTGGAGCACCTTGCAGAGGAAGTTGATGTACTTGCAGGCGAGCCTGAGGGTCTGTATCTTGCTGAGCTTGTCGCTGGGCACGGTGGGTATGCTCTTCCTCAGCTGGGCGAACGCCTCGTTGAGGCTCTGGGTCCTCGCCCGCTCGCGCTCGTTCGCCTGGGTCCTCTGGCTGTGGAGCTCCTCCTCGTTCGCGTTCGCCTTCCGCCTGAGCTTCGTCCGGGGGAACCCGCCGCTGGAGCTGCTGCTGCTCGACGAGGACTGCGCGTCGTCGGACTCGTGCTCCTGCTCCCGGCTCGGGCGCTTCCGCTTGCCGGCGGCTCTGGCCGGCTTGGCCGGGCTGCTCGAGCGGACCTCGGCGGCCAGCAGGGCTGGCTTGTACTCCTCGGCCTCGAGCTTGTACTCGTCGACCGGGTAGCTCGAGCTGGGCAGTACGTCGCTGCCGGCGCTCGTCGGGCCGACGCTCTCCGGCGAGTACACCTGTTGCTGCTGGGGCTGATGCTGCTGCTGCTGGCCGAGGGGCGAGCCCGGCTCCGGCAGGTAGAGGAACTGCTCGTGCTCGGGCATGAGGCCCGGCGGCGAGGGCTTGAGCCCCGGCTCGAGCTGCGGGTAGAACTTGGAGAGGAGCTTGCTGTCGGCGAGCTCCTCGAAGACGTAGTGCTGCTGCTGGGGCTGGCTGCTCTGGTAGAGCTGGTGCTGCGGTTGCTGCTGATGCTGCTGCTGCTGGTGGCTCGGCTGGAGGTGGTGGTGGTGGCTCTGCTGCTGGTGGTACTGGTGCAGCGGGTGGTGGTGCAGGGGGTGGTGGTGGTGCTGGTGGAACAGGGGGTGCGGGTGGTGGAGGGCCTGGAGCCCGGGCAGCCGGTGCGGCGGCGGCGGGGACTGGAGCTCCGGGGTGCTGAGGTCCATGAGCTGGCTCGCCGGGGAGAGCCGGCTGTCGACGTAGTGGTCCGGGGAGTTGCTCGCCGAGCTGCCGGCGCTGTTGGGGATGCCCGAGCTGTCGTTTAGCGAGTAGTAGCCGAAGCCCTCGCTCGTCTGGCCCTGCATCTTGCCGCCGTAGACTGTCGTGGCCGCCATGACTGCCGCGTCGTTATACCTCGGTGATGATGCTCTTGGATGCACACCTTAGGCTCGGGCACTGCCTCGGGCCGGCTGGCTTGTCATCGGCCGTGAAATTATCGCGATTTAAAACGCGCACACGCGGGCACAGTCGGGGAGATGCGTAGAGGGCTGGAGTCAGATGTCTCGCTTGGTCCAAGTGCCAGGGGACAGAGGAGTCGAGGCCGAGTGAGAGAAGGCGCGCGTGACTGTCGCGTTCCGACGACGAGTGCGCTCTGACGCTGCGGACTCGGAGCTTCTCCAAGTTATCGGACGGAGAAGGGCCCCGCCTCCTTCGGCGCTTCTTCTTCTTCTCCGGAGTCTCTACCCCCTCTCCGCAGCTACTCTCTCTCTCTCTCTCTCTCTCTCTCTCTTCTTCTCTGCTACCACTATGCTGCACAGCCTCTTCTTCGTTTTCTCTCACTCCGACGTCGGCCTACATCTACGGCCCGTGCGCCTCTATGGGTCCCCCGACTTGGAGTGTATGTACGTGCGAGTGAGAGAGAGACAGGGGAAAAAGGATGCCGCCTTTTTTCCTCCGTCAGCTCTTCTCTCTTTCTTCCTCTCCGTCCCTCTCTCTCTCTCTCTCCCTCTTTGCCACCAGCAAGATATTATTCTGCCTAGCTGGGCCCCTCCCACGCGCCTTACACTCGGCGCACCAGCAAACGCTGGAGGAAAGAACAAAGCGTCGAGGTGCGAGAGCAAGAGAGAGAGAGAGAGAGAGAGAAGAGAGTAAGATAAAAGGACACTTTTCGTGTGTACTTGTTGTACATCGCGCGTATTGTAAATTAGAAAAAATGTCATTTATATGGCTTGGAAGGAAACTTGTTCGGCTTTGAAATGTCAATGTGTTTGAAGAATTTATAGTCTTCCACTGGACGTTCATAAAATTACGAAAACGATTTAGACTTTATTTATAAAATTTATTTAAATTATAATTATCACCGTTAAAAACGTCCCGGAGGTAGGTGAGAGAACAATGCCGGCATCACCGCCCATAACGTAAATTCGCGAAGTAATACTCGAAAGAAATAAAAAAAAAGCTGTGCATAACGAGAGTCTGGAAAGCAAAGGAAAAAGAAGCAAAAAATACAGTTGCGCAGTTTCTCTCTTGGGTGCTCTATACGCCGCGCGCGGCATGTGACTCGTATAAGAGGGCAAGGGAGATAGAGAGAGAGTCGCGAGGAGAGCGAGACAAAGCAAAAGGAAAGGAGAAGATATATCGCGCGAAAACAAGACGGGAGAACAGTCAAGTTGTCAGTCAGAAATGCTGAAGAATGAAGTAAAAAGTCAAATTGAACGCGACTCGCGCAAGACACTATCCTTGCCCCTTCCCCCCCTTGACGCTCCTCGGGATATAACTAAATTTACAAACTCCATAATATCACCGCGCGCACTCGCGTATAGACCAAAGAGTACACTTTTTAATCTGTTTATTCTGTCGCGAAACTGGCCAAATTACATATAGGCCCAGATTCAATTAAGTCGAATATTTCACCAAAAGCTCGCCAAAAAAAAAGAAATAAAAAAAAATAACTGATCAGCTAAACTTACAAAGCTCATCGATCCCCCAAAATCTAGACGCGCAAGCCGCGGAGGGAAAAATCAGCGATGAGTTATAGAGCTGTGGGCGAGTATAGGGCCAAAAATAGGCCGAAGCACGCTTATAACGTATATACGCGCGCAAGAGAGAGAGAGGATCAAAATTCCTCGTCGACGGGCGCGCGAGAAAGAAAGAGGCGCGACGCCGCGCGCGCACAAAGAGAACCGAGAGACTCGCGCGGGAAAAAGAAGGCCCTCGTAATCGAGGTATCGAAAGAGAGCCTCCCCCTCTTACCCGTTGCCAGAGGGCTACCTCAAATTCGTAATTGCCTCTGTCTCTCTCGTGAAAGCAGATTATAAATAGATCCTCAAATGGCGTATGCTCGCTTCTTTATCCTCCCCCTGTAGCCCCTCATCTCTTTCTCTTATTTCTGGGATGCTTTTCTTTGTTCACGCGAGAACGTTAGTTTCGTTCTTGGGGATGTGTGTATGGGCTCTCTCTTTCTCGGGTTAATTAGCTGGATTTTTGCTGCGGAGATGGAAAAGGATGAATTTTTCTTTTTCTTCTTGTTTTGTTGGCTTAGCGCGAGTGATCGATCGAGGAAAATTGTGGATTCGTGTTTGTTGTGACGGAGCGAGAAGCGCTATAAATTTGCGCGAGGGCCTCTCGTGACTTTTAAGACGACGCCGGATTTTGACGAAACGGGGCTTCGCCGCTTTGCTCCGTTTAAATTGCTCGCCCGGTGAATTGGTGAATTTTAATATTAGCTGTTTTTTCAATTTTTGTTTTACAAATATTCTCTAATGTTTTAATAGATATGTATACAGAAAAGAAGATTTTTTTATTTTTGTTGTAAAATAATCTCTATAGCGCAAACAATCGGCGAAACGAATTTTCTTTGAAATTCTTTCTCGGCCGACTAAGCGCGGTCGCGCGCGCTTGACAAAACAGCCGGCGTAAAAGCTTCCGCGCGCTCCCTATCATCCCTTCGTCGAGCTTGCAATAACACGTATTCTATTTTAAAGTATAGTAACGAGGGAGTTTGCGCGCATAAAGTATTTAAGTAACTGCGCCTTGGAAAAATTCACTCTCGCTTCTTTGATATGTGTATATCAAGCGACTCCAACTTTGTTTACCAAACTTTTTCAACTCGTCTCTTCCTGACGCGATTTCGTCAATTATAAAAAAAAAACGAGTCTTTTTTATAGATTGAAAAAATAAAGTACCTGCAAATTATTTTAATCGAACAAATTTTAAATATCGTGCAGGTGTACATTTATATAAGTATCATCAATCGCACAAACAGCCGGCATGAGGAGAAACGTATATAGGCATCGAAAAATCCGCGAAAATCTGTTGTTTAGATGCGCCAAAAAATCGGCAAAGCTCTCAACATCACGCTCTCCCTCTGTTCAGGCTAATTTTCTCGGCATTGCCGTAATCCGCCAGCTAAGGTCTTTAAGTACCAGAGAGAAAGAGAGAGAAGCATCGGCAAAAAAACAATATGATCGAAAAGGAGAGGAAGCCTTAGCCGTGCGTGCGTGGTGTATACACACTTGGCAAGTAGAGAGACTCTCCGGAGGAAATCCCGAGCGGTCCTTTGTACTGGAGCACGACTCACGTACGCACCTCTAGGCCCTCGAGCTGCAAATACCAGCAACTACCTGGGGCCCGGCTTAAGACATACCGGCAAGTACCAGCCGACCATCAATTCGACCACCAGCAAGGCAATTAGCGCTTACTCTATCCCCTCCACTTATTTTCCTTTCTCTCTCTCTTTCTCGCTTGCTCTCGGTACCGGTACCAGCTGTATGCCTTGCCACGTCTCTTTTCCCTTCTCTCTCTATCTCTCGACTGGTCGTGCGGCAGTCAAGAGCTCTCGCTTGGTACCTCCGATAAAAGCTCCCTCTACTTGCTGGTACTTTTCACGTGCTTTAAAACTACACTGGAAAATTTATGATTATTTTGCTTATTTTGTTGTGCGTGCTCATTCTTATACCTTGGATGATGGTTTTAAAAGTCGTTTTTACATTTTATTTAAATAATCGTTTGTTGTGCCTTAAACAAAAAACATTAATAGTTTGTAAATGCGCTTAATTATTTGGATAATAAATAAAATATAATGATGATTAAAATTGAAAAAGCTTCAAAATTGTTATCAAAATGTAAAATCAATCAAATCCGAGTTTCGTTATAGATTCAATTTTTTCAAAGCTGTACATCATTTGCTTGAATCGTTTCATGTTTTACAAGAATTTCAAATCCGCACGGATTATTTTTATTATTCGGCTATTCCCTCTCGTTTAGCCCGACGGAAAAATTCTTTACCGCACTCGATTTAACGGCTGTTCCTCATAAAGATTTACTTAAGCAGCTTGCTGTAATGTGTTTACTGTATTTCCAATTTGTAGCTATCATTATAAATTTTACAATTGGTTTTCTTATTTTTCATTAAATTACCAAAAATATAAATAATGATTGATTAAAAAATTTTTGTTTTTTATAAAAAGAACGTGACTGAGCTTTTTAAAGTCAGCGTGTATTTACTGTATCTACTTAATAAAATCTTTTTAAAAAATTAGAAAAATACATAAAATTACTTTTATATAAATAAGTTCATCGTAATTTTCAAACTTGCAATTAAATTTAATAATTTAAATAGAAAGCACTGTTAAATACAAAAAAATAAAAAATAGATAGAAAAATAGAAATGGCGAATAAAAATGAATACAATACAACGACTGACCTATATGAACAGGTACAGGATATAGATAAATAGTCCCCACATGACAAACGAACGAAAGACGCAGACAATCATAAATGAACAAGTGTCACCAGAGCGCGCACACCATATGCATGTGAGCGCAACAAGTACATCTAGAGAGAGAAAACACACGCACCAGCTCTCGTCGCTATCTCTCGTAAACCTCATCGGCATAAGCGCACGCACAGTCTATTCCCCTCCGTTTCGAAAACTTGCTCGTTTTCCCACCTTCCGAAAAGCGCACATGTGTCAGAGCAGAGAGGTCCAAGAGCCCTGCGAGTGCGAGAAAGAGAAAAAAAGGTGTGCTGCCTATGTACGCGGGGAGAGATAACCCAAGGAGAGTCGTAAAAGTTGCATGCGCCGGCGGTGGGCAATTGTTCCCCTCCTCCGAAAGCACGCACTTTCCCTCGGCGTGGGGCTCGGGAGAGCAGCAACATGTGTCGGCTGGCCGTGGAAAATCGAAATTTTCGCGCGAGCGCGCGCGCGGGGGGACCACATGTTCGACACACGGCAACGAAAATCTTGATGAGCCCGCTCCTGCTGGTGGCAGAGCCTCTCTCGTAAACGCGCAAGTGAGCAGCAACCGAGAGAGAGACAGAGAGGGACAGTAGAGGCCGGAAGGAAGGCAATTACCTCGTAGGTCCGAAGACGTGAGGTCCCTCGAGTCTCCTCTCTCTCTCTTCCTCAGTGCGCCTATGCTTGGACTCTTTCTACCGCTCGCACGTACAGCAGTTTTGCAGGCCGTGTGTTCGGCACATGGAGCGAACGTGCTTCAAATTCTATTATTCTCCTCGATTGTCTTTCGTCCCCCACCTACTCGTACTCTGGACTCTTATATACACGCACCGTAAGGACACAGCAAGCCATAGAGAGCCCGAGGTGTGCGGAAAAAATTTTACTGGTGAGACACTTGACAATCTACGGCTGTATATCCCATGTAGCTAAAGCTACTTTTCCTCTATCTACTTGCGCCCTTGTAACATCCCACCGTCCACGCCAGATGCTCTCGCTCTCTTGCGAACGTAACGAACACGTGTGGAATGTGCGCGCGCGTACCTGCATTTTTTTCCGAAAGTCCAACTATTTAAACGTGCGCCCTTTTTCTTCATCTTTTCTTTTTGCGTTCGTTGAATTTTTTAAACAATGATCCAAACGTAATTAAATATCACCGGTTTTAAATTAAATTAAATAACCGATTTGCCTTTCCAAAAAAAAAAAACAACAATTCGTTGACATATAGCCGAGGATGAGAGAAAGAGATGTCTAATACAATGGAGTCAAAGTCAAAAAGGGACACGTATCGCACTCGAGAAAGTCAGTTGCCGAGTGTTGTTGCTCACTTAACTTCTCGTGCTAAGAAGCTGCCCGAGGATAATACTTAAGAAAAGCATCGAGAAAATCCATTGGGCGCGTTGGAGTAGAGTCCGTGACTTATAGGTCCTCTCTCTCGTGGTATACATGTGTGCGCGTGTGGCCTGGTCTGCACGTATATCTCCGCCCTGTACTTATTTCAAGGGCAAATATTATTCCGGATACCCGAAAATTTTGCCTAAGTCAATAAGTAGCGCGGATTGACGTGGCTCCTTCAGAGGCGGGACGATATTCCTTATCTCGATATACGTATGTAAATAGCTCTTTCGAGCGCGACGACAGATGCGACGTTCCGCTCAGAGGTTTGCTGGCGATCCTGCGTACGTATCGATCGATTAAGCTTACGTCGAGCTTTTTCATTCGAGTCATTATTTTGGCTAAAAAAACGCGAGTTTATATTGACTCTGTTAACTTATTAATTTTGCAACATCTCCTATTTTTTATACTGAAAAAAAATTTATAGATCATTAAAGAATATATTTTGGTCTAGCGTTAAAGAATTATTTATATTTTAAATTAAATTATTAATTAAATTACATTAATGAAAAAAAATTTGTTTCAAATAAATATTTCATTGAACTTTGTTATTTGTCAAATGGTATTGTGAATCAAATAAATATTTGTCAGTTCAATATTATATTTTATTCATTCAAATAAATTTTTCTTTGGCAATAGGCAAAGAAATAGTCTTTCATAATGTCAATTAACAACTTCAATATTTATTCAACAAAAGCACCATCGACCATCCAGAGATAGTTATCGACTCGATAAAGATTTAACGAAACTATATTTCAGATTCGTACATATAAATTCAGCTAATCTTTATCCCGCCATAAAATCATTTCGCCACTACTTCCCTACTATACACCCCCAGCTAACCCACACCGAGTAAAAAAAATAGAGTCTCAGACATCCGCAGATGCGAAGGTGTGAAAGTCGTGGTCGCAAGCCCACAGGCGTGTATAATGTCAAGCACGTGCATGTACTGCAATCGTAGATCACATGGTAAGAACGTGTGGCTTAAACTTGCCGATCGTTTGGTCGCACTTGCTTGCGGCGCAGCCGAAAAACCGCAGAAAACCAGAGACGGCACTTGCACACGGAAGCTCTTGAGATCTCGTTAAAGGCACACACCTCGCTATGCCTCTCTCTCTCTCTCTCTTTCTCCCTCCCTCGGCACGCACGTGCCTCCGACGACACATGTCCCCTACGCCCCGGGAGCATATGCGTGCCAGAAGCCTCTGTACACAACAGGTAGTGCGTGCGTGCTCTGTACCTACTTTACCGCGCTGTCCGTACATGTGTGCCGGAGACAAGTGCGAGTAGAGTTGCGAGTGTAAAGACCGTCCGTGGGGTCGAAGCGATCTTTAAAAATCGCTTGACGTGCCGTCGCGTTAACCGCAATTACAGAATCGAATTTGGGATCCTTTTAAATGATTTTTTTTTTTTAATACAAAGTGCGCAGACACTCGTCCTTATATACCATATCCCAAGTATAAGCAACAAAATTTCATCGGAAAACTTTTCGCGCAAGGATCAAAGGAAACTCGTCGAATTGCCGGGCGGCCGGACTTTTTGCGAGCGCCAAGGGTACGCGCGCGCTCGACAGACCACCCACGTTCATACACATATACGTGAATTCGTAATCGGGCAAACAAAGATAAAGCGAACGGAAGTCCATCCCACCCTTGCGCTCACTTCTCCGTAAACTTCCTCGCGCAATCGATCGCCAAGCGCGTGTTACTATTCTTATCCAGACCCCCATCTCCTCCGCCTCGGTCTCTTCGCAATATCAAAGCCCCATATAAACACACCGCTCCGCACTTTGGTTAGAGCCAAACAAACAACACCGCACTCGCACTTATCCATCCCTCCATATG
Organism: Anagyrus pseudococci; assembly: GCA_030522585.1. Classification (NCBI taxonomy): domain Eukaryota; kingdom Metazoa; phylum Arthropoda; class Insecta; order Hymenoptera; family Encyrtidae; genus Anagyrus; species Anagyrus pseudococci. The sequence continues at coordinate 26,301 of JAPYYQ010000330.1, forward strand.
CACATACATCGTTTTTCAATGTCAAAATCTCATTACGCATGGAGAACGTGCGTATGGACTCCGCAGGTATACCCAGTCATCGTGAGAGACCTTTCCTCAACAGAGAGAGAGAGAGTGAGAGAGAGAGAGAGAGAGCATATAATCGAACGACATAAAGCGATGAAAAGAGCGAGCAAATGAGGCGCCGTAAAAACGACTGGTGACCCACGGGTGCTTACTGCAAGCCGAACGCGCGGGCATAAATTTTACAAGGACCCCCCCGATATGCCGGGCTAAAGCGCCGCTCTGCTTGCACGCGGAGCGCCAACGGAGAAAGACAGGAGACGTGTTCTCGGCTGGAGCAGCGCTCTATGTGCCCTGGATTATGCCCCGGCTATATGGAGGCCTGTGCGATTAAGGCTAGGGAGGCGCTTTCGGCTGGTACGTGCAGCGGACACCAGTCGTACGTTATGGCTGCTCTAGCTTTGGGATTATGTATATACCTGGCTTTCTCTCTCTCTCTCTCTCTCACTTACTCTTATTCTCACTGTGCGAAAAGAAAGAGAGAGATGCAGCGGCTTGATTATGGCAGTACTTGCGGCAGGCACTCTGGTTTTTCCGCTCTTTATCGCTCTTCTTTCCTACCTCACGTACTCCTTATTATGTGCGTTCCTTTTGTTTAAATCTATATATATTTATCGGAGTTTTTATTTTCTACATCAATCTACGATACATGTCCATTCATATATTTTTCGATATTTCATAATTTTTTTTCTTTACTACATTTAAATTATATTGAATTTTTTTTTCTAAACCGTAATTCTATGATGTATTTGAGTGTATCAAGCACACATACCGCTATACAGTTGTAGCAGCAAAAAACAATATTTGTTTAACGACGGCGCGGGCGCTCCGGCACGAAGAAAGACTCTGCCGACGAGCTATTCAATTTCGCAGAAATCCCTTTCGTACCAATAAATAATCGCAGGGCGTATATGTAAAAAAAATGAGTCAGTTTAAAATATGAGCTTCTGGGTACAAGACCAGAGAGAGAGAGAGAGAGAGAGAGTCCCCCCGAGCCGCCGCGGAGGGAAAAAACCGTTAAAGAGAATCGGCAAGCGCGAGAGGAATTGATGAAAAATCCAAAAGGAAGTCAAGCTCGTTCTCCTTCTCTCTCGCAGGCTCTGTCTCGGAATCGCGAGAAAAGGAAAAAATAAAAGATGGCGCGTCGCTCCTGTCAGGCCTCCGTTCTCTTTTGCCCATATACTGCAGATAGGGAGAAGGGGGCAATAAAAGGCAATTCAGTCTCCCATGCACCTTCGAGCCTATGGCTTTATGCGAGACGCAGAGAGAACGAGAGAGTAAGAGAAAGAGAGAGCGAGTTAGAGAGAGGGAGAGAGAGACGGCACGCGGGTATACGGCGATCGTCTGGCGAACATATGTCTCCTTCGCGATATATTCACCCATTACGAAACTACGCCCTTCGCCGCGTGACATTGCCGCCTTAAGTCTACCCTCTCTTCCTTCCCCTCCCTTCCTCCTCCCTGTGCCACCAGCATCACCACCACCACCGCCTCCTCACCATCTTCCCAGCCTATACCGCCATTACCACCACTGGCGCTCTCCCTTTTTTTCCCTTTCACGCTCTCTCTCTCTCTCTCTCTCTCTCTCTCTCTCTCTCTCTCTCTCTCTCTCTCTCTCTTGTGCCCGAGACTCTTTCCCCTTGCCTCCCCGGCTTATAAACTTGCCGCATCTAGTATTTTCCTTCTCTTAAACCATCTCGACTGCCACTGTCGATTTTCTGGTTTTCCATCATCGTAAAAATTGGCGATGGTAATGTTTAATGCGCGAATGATTTAAAATAAAGGAAGAATTTCTGGAAATTTGTAGATATTTAAAGAGAAACTAAAAGAAATGTAATAATTTGTATAGTGTACGACACGAGAGAAACAAAAATGCAGTATTCTGTTATTTTTCTAACAATATTTTATATCTTATGTTTTTTGTACTCTGACTTGTACTCATATTCGATAAAAAAATAAAAAAACTTACAAAATTTGTGTAACTTTTATTATTAGAAAAAATTTTAAACATATTATTTTGTTTTAAAAGATATCTTCAAAATCTAACAATATAACTTCTCATATGATCTTCGAGAGAAAAATTAATAAACCCAACGATGGGAAAACCGTAAGATCCATGATTGTTTTCGGAAGGATACAAGAAACTTTTTTTTCGCAAAACAATACCTCGGCAGATCGTTTTTCAAATCTCCAAAAAGAAGTAGCGGTAGTCCACGGGTTTAGGTCGAAAGAACAATAGAAAAATATTTGAAAAGTAAACCATACGCAGACCATATGGGGATGCACATATATTGTTTCCATCGTAAAAATCCGGCGTAACGGATTATTAAAATTGATGCCTCCGATTTTACGTCCGCCCTCGAAACACCAAGTCTTCCCGTTCTCCAGAAAACCGTTCCCATCCACAACTCCTCATTGACCAATAAAAATTTGAAAACTAATAAAAAAAACAACCTTTATTTAACGATCCTAATTAAACAAACATTAGCCTTTAAAAAAAACACAAAAAAAACAAGAAAATCACATTAGAAACTAGAGCAGCCGTCTATACACAAATACATGTTGTAACGCCGCGATCTCATCGAAGCGCAGCTTCGCCGGCGTTTACGGTTAACATAAAAATAAAAAGAAGAAGAAGACGAAGAAAAAACAGAGTAGCCGCATGGGAATTTAGCGTTCGACGCTTACATGGACGTGTAACGTCGATATATAAAAAATAAAAGCAAGAGAAATCTATGAAAATAAAGAGAGCGAGAGACAGAGTATAAGGTCTCGCGCGTAAACAGAGAGCGTAGTAGCCGTCTGTGTGGACCGGTAGCCGAAACCCGAAGCCGCTCTCGTCGTCGTCGGAAGGATTAAAGGACAGAGGGTGGTAGCGAGAGCTACGCTCCCTCGCTCGAGCATCTTCGTGTCTCTCGTGCGTATACCCCGTGCTGAGACCGCTTCGCTGTGGTCGACACCCATGAGGCCTTTCCCCCTACAATTTTTTTCCCTTCTCAAAGCCAAGCGTGGTAGACGAGGGAGGGGGGGGGAGGAGTAAAAAAACGAGGCGCTCTCCCGCGGTTTCCTTATACAGCCTCCTAATGCCTCATTTATCCATCCTGACTTTTCGCCTAACGGTCTCTCGTCTCTCATTAACGATCTCGAATGCAGCTTTAACGTTGTGTGCGACCTTACCATGTAAAGGCGTATGTAAATCGATGCAGCAGGTTTTTACGATAAATTAAAAAGGAGAATAACAGGACAGACGGATGATAATGGCGTAAAAAAGAACGAGGACTAGAAGTTGTGGGGGCCGAAGGATAGGAGCTGCGATAAATCGCACGTTTATACTCGTGTATAGATGGTATAGTGGAGGGATGTGCGAATTTTCGAGAAGAGAAAAAAGGGGATAATTCAATAATTTTTTAAAATAATTTAATAAATTTATCCATGCACAATTTAATTTTGAATGTTGATCGAATTTTGATGAGAATGGATACAGTATGTCTGTAGAACAACATTTTTGGTTTCGTATGCTCTAGTTTCATTCAGAATCAATTAGGTTTAAAAAATATAAATTTTTCAAATAAAATAAAACAACCTTATTAAAATTAAAAGCAAACCTTCAGAATAGATATCCTATGCGTTAACTACCTGCAAATAAAATAAGCCAACAAAATTCTCTGCTTGGTACGCATACGTATAGGTTCATTTTTTTTAAAACAAATCGTATTTTTTCATGTTTATCCATCATAATTCAAATTTCCAAACAAATTTTGTTGAAAAACAATTTTTTCTCAACGCACACCGTATAAAGCTTCTTTTACAAGGAAGCAAAAGCCAAAGGGAGAAAGGAAGGAAAAAAAATAAATAGACAAGGAGGAAATTATTTATAGATCCCGCGGACTCATCTTCGCTCCAAGGTCAGGGGTCGTGCTTGCTGTACGCTCACTATCTCTCTCTTTCTCGCACGGTGGGGTGTAGCTTTTGGCTTCTTGGAAAAAGCTTCGAAAGACCGAAAGGAGAGAGAGAGAAAGCGGGTGAAAGAGGGGAATGAATATATATATGCGGTTGCGCGACACGCGAGGACCTTTAAAACTGTGTGCGCCTCTCGTCTGCGCCCCAATAAATTAGGTAGGTAGTAGGAAGGGGCGTACTCACGGAGTGTATACGTGTGTTACGTGCCTGGCCGCTCTCTCCCTTATTTCTCCCGACTGACTCTAAGCCTTGTGTGAATCTTTGGAAAAGTCCTCGTCTCCTGCCTCCAAAAGCCAAGGGAGCGCGCGGCAGCAAGTGTGCGGTATGTATATCCACGGGGATTACGCGTGCGTCGCCTGCCTGTCAGTGCGGCCCTGCTGCAGGTTTCCCCGGATGTAACGGATAGGCGCACTCGATAAATATCGATCTCTCTTCCTCCTATCTCTCGTCGATTTCTCGTTATTGGGAGCTCCGTTGGATTTATGTGGGAGACAATCTCGTTTCCGCTCGTTCGAACCAAGGGGGATGTGGTTGGTCGGCCGGCCATTTTCTAGGAAGCGCGACGGGGGATGAGCGAATGATCCCAGCGGCGCATCCCATTCGCCGGGCCGCGATGCTACGGCAAGGAGTGGGGAGGAGCTTTGGGATTGGTCAGGTGAGAGGCAGGTGTGCTCCGCCCTCGGTTCACCGCGCGCTTCACTCTCACCTTTTACCTTTTCTCGCAGCGAAACGCCCTGGAAGGTCAAGGTGTAACTGACGTCGAGTCGGAAATTACTGCACGACACGGGATGACGTCGGCCTGTATCGTAGGGACTAGAGAAGATTCAGGTAGAAAAGTAACTAGATGTTAAGGTTCGCTTACACTTGACTTCTGTCGGTTGAAAAACAGGCAATGTGCGTCTTTAAAGCTAATCATATAAAGAGCAATAAAAATTATCGGTTGGAGAGGACAGGCACAAATTAATACAAACACACATAAACTACAAATATATACGGTATAATATGCGCAACGAGCCGGTCGTATGAGCAGACGCCCAATTATGACATCGGTGCGTGTACGTACACAGGAGAGGCGCGCATAAGACGCGAAAAGCGCGTTAAAAAGGAAAAACGACAATCATACCCCTCCCGCACGACGACGACGTAGCCATATCTCCGCCAATTATTTAATATTTATCGCGGCCGGCTCGAAAGAGAGATAATAGAGGCGAAACGAGAGCGACCCAGGATAAATGCCGTGCTGCCGTATATACTGGCTTGGTAAAAGAGAGAAGGGCAAAGCAGAGAGAGAGAGAGAGAGAGAGAGAGAGAGAGAGAGACAGACAGAGGACTGGACGATTTTCAAGATTAACGATCCGCGAAGCGAAACCTAACGCGCACAAGTGAACGCTAAAGGGAGAAGGGAAGGAATGATTAACTGCCTTGCCCTCCCTTCCTCTCTTTCTCTTTTGGCTTTCTATTTTCTCGAAAAACCAAAAGAGGAGAGACGAGCAAAAAGTGATCGAAGCTCGTATAATTTCCGGTGCGCGGTAGCTTATAACGATACGATGACACGCCAGCTAGACAAATGGATATGTGCCTAGCGTATATGCATATATAACGGTCGCGTGTGACGATTAGATTATCGCGGGGATAATCGCTCGGTCGTTATGACAGACAGTCGCGCGCATAAAGCTCGTTGTCGCCGACGAAACAAACGGATAATACGTATACGTCGAGGAAAATTCATGAAAACGCATTACGCAATACATCGGTATGGAGGCTCGTCGCGGCTCGAGCGACGGGCGTTTCAAGCCCTTCCGAGATACACGGAGGCCCGCGTCGCTTCCAATTGCCCTCCTCCTTTTATCCGGCCACGCTTGTCATTCACTCTCTCTGCGCGCGTATCCCTTTGAGCCCGCGACTCTCTTCCACCTCTCTTCTCCCATGTCCGAATGGAAACGTCCTGTCTTGAAAAAGAAAAAAGCGCAAAGAAGCCACACGGAGAGAGAGAGAGAGCGGGCTTCAAACAAAATCCTCCGAAAGTCACATCATCCATAAGCTCCTCTGCACTCGCGCGCTCGTAAGAGAGGGAGACACGCTTGATTATGACCGCCGACTTTTTGTCCCTCTTACCCATATAACAGGCGCCGCCTACCCTCCCTCTCTTATATATACTAATGACGCTCACTCTCTCTCTCTCTCTTGCCGCGAATATTTCAAAGCGCAGGAAGTCGCTCTGCCGATCATCGACTCTACTTATATGCTGCCTCTTTGATATACATATATATACATATTCTTACGAGGCTTCCCCGCAAATATAAAAGCTGGAAAAAAAACATTTTATGCTCGCGTCAACTATTTTCTACCGCGTTATATGTGCGTGTCCACAGGGTACACAGCTCGAATTTCGAGAGAAAAAGGAAAAAGATTAAAAAAGCAATTTTGTCGAATTCCCCAATTTCCTCTTGGACTTTGTTCGGCGAAGGACAAGGTTTGACTAATGAAAAGGTCAGCCATCGGCCTCCAACAGTAACCCAAGCCGTCATAAGCTGGACCTCGTCAGTAGCCGAGACGAAGAGACAGAAAAAAGAAAAGAAACCGAAACGGTCCCTCTCTCGTCAACGACGAATCAATCGGAGCGCTTTAACGAGTTTTTGCCGCTGCGCTCGACCGTGTACTGACCTTCGACTTTTAAAGTGCGCCTGTCAATCAAACCTCGATCACATACACACACACACACGTACGAGTGCGAACATTACAGGCTTCTGTATGCCGGTCCGCGCTCACTCCCACGGTATAGCCGTATCAGACGAGTTTTTCCTATATACATGACAACGGTTTTCCCTCCTTCGCTCGCGGACAGAGAAATTTAGTATTTCTACAGGCTCGTTACTTATACTTCGTCTTCTTCTTTAACTTCGGATGCGGATAGTCCTGGGTTTCTGAACAAATATTTTGCTTCTCGAATTACCAAATCGGGATATAGGTATAGTCGCGTGAAATATGAATGTACGTTATATATTACGACTTCTTTTTCGCCTCATCCCTCGGGACCGTGGGTATGGAGTTTTGTATATATCGTTATAAAATAACGTAAACCGAGTTTGAAACATTCCGTTTTCTCGACGATTACTTTCATTAAACCATCGGCACATACGTATACGCTCGTAACCCCCACAGGAATGCACGCAAAAGCAGATATAACGCGGAAATACCGTAACAGCCGAAAAAAGAAACCAGGAACTCCTCGCTTAAAACTGCCCCCTTCCCCCCTTTTTTTAACGACTCTAACCGAAAGCGAAGATGGCCTCAGATCACGAGGCGCCATGATATCGCTTCAATAAAAAATAGAGCGCAGTATAGCTGCTCGCGTAGCACAACCCATACGCACATGAGTGTAAATCTTCTGTACACCGAGCCCCCATATATAGACATACCCGTCTATACATCTCTTTCTCTAGCTGACGAAGTAGGCGGCGTTATAAATCTCGCCCGGCTAATGGAAATAACGGACTCCGCCCTCCCCTCCTCGTGTATACGTACGCGTGTACACGCGGCAGCTGGTAGCCGCGTAGACGTGCGACTGATCGATGAAGAGCTGTGCGGAGGAGAAAAAAAAGGTCCAGCCCCGGAAAAAGGACGGTCCATCGCAGCTCTTGGCCCCCGGTGTGTATGCGAGGCCTAAGTATAAGGACTTGGATTGGTTGCAGGGAGGGTGTGACGCGTTGGAATTGTGGGCGGATTAACCGCCCGATGGAATTTTTAAGTGGTTTTCTTGCCTTTTAGGAGAAAAAAAAAACACTTGGATATCGAAGGGTTGGCGTGACATATCGCGCGGAGGCGTCGCTTTTTTTTTCTTGTTCTTGAAAATCCAAATTTTGGAGGAACAGCAGGGAATCGGTACAGAAGCGAGTGACTCGAGAGAGAGATCGGTAAACTGTCAAAGGATTCGCGACGAAAGAATCGCGAGAGAGAGTGGGCTAGTAGTGGGAGAAGAGAGAGAGAGTAATTTCATCTGTCATCTCTGTGCCGTGGCCGAACGCGCGCAGCTGCGACTTTGCGCGTAAGAGAGCGCCTCGTGAAATCCGGTTCACACGACCCCGAGCGACCGAGCTAACGGCTCTCCCCACGAGCCTTACTCCTCCTCCTCCTTCTTCTTCTTCTTCTTCGTCTCGTTGTCGTCTTCGTCGCTGTTTTCTTTTTCTTCGTTTTCGACCCAAGAAACCCTAACCCCCTCTCCTCGCTTACACTCCCTTTAGCCACTTGCGTCTTTTCCAGCAGCGAAGCTGCTACTGCGCTGCGAGTAATGCTTCTTAGCCATTGCAGCCTTTGACATTTGATATTTGCAAAAGCAATGCACCAATAACGATCTGTACATTTCGTCACCCCCTTTTTTTTCTTAATCAATATTCTAGCGAATACTGAACTTTACCATATAAAAAAAAATTCCAAACCGCCAAGCAGTCCGCACACGCGTAACAGTGTGACCCACATTCGCCAAAACAGCCCAATATCTTTCGCCTCGTCCTCGTGTCGCTGGCAAGCATCTCCCAGTGGAGATTAAAAAAAAGCGACGCCACGTGCTTGGCCGATTCGATCATTCCTGCGGCTTCTCTCGTATACACACGCGTGGGTTTAATTATAGGAAAGACCGGTATATGGGCGAAAGAGGATGAAAAAAGAAGAAGAAATCCGGCTCGCCGCGGTAAGAGGACTTTCTGTACAGCACCTACGTATGCGTAAAAGAGCGAGTGCCGGGGTGCGTGACTGACACATACATCGCGGAGCCGAAAACTCGTCGCTGTACCGAACGCGCGGCTCTGTATGACAGGCAAACTTTGTTCCGCCCCCGCGGCTTTTCGGAATATATCTAAGCAGAGCTATTGGCTTACCGAAAGCTGAGAAGTCCGGCCTTTTTTTTGTCCTCTCATCCGATGCTCTCTCTCTCGAGGACTATTTTTGAATGTCGTTGAGCTTGGATGTCAACTCGGGATTTTCCTTTTTCTTTTTTTTTTCTTTCTTTCACTTGTAGGTGGGGAAAGGAAGAAGGTTAATTCAATACAGGTGTGCGGATAATTTTGAGGTTCGGTTAACGTTTCGTTTGTGTTTTCGTTAGACAAGCCGGCAATTTCATGCCTTTAGTTTATAACGCCTTGGGGCACACGTTTTTTAGATACCGAATTATTTGATTTTTTTTACGAGTTTAATCGACTTTTTTACACACGCGCAGACGACTTTTTATCGCGCACTTTTAACTCGGCGGTAATGCCGTAGATAGTTTTCGGCCATGACAACGACCATAAGGTGCTCGATACTGTCGATATTGAGACTGGAGAGATCGCGCTACCAGGCCGACACCGGGCGCACGGTCAAGAGCAACCTGCACCTATGCCTCCGCCGACAAGACTTGGGCACTTATTCCTCCGAAGGCGAGTATGCCCAGCCGAACTAACGATAATCCAACAAATTGAAAATAAAAATAAAAAAACAACCTAACCGCCTCTCGTCTTCCCTCGCAACAGACCTAATCCCCAACGCGGTGTACGCAGGGCCGAGTAAAAAGAGCAACGCAATGCTGCCGTACTTGCTCGGCGCTCTGGCTCTGCTGCTGCTCTACCTGATAGTCAAATCGACCTTCCCTTATCCCCTGCACGCCTCCTGCACGGTCAAATGGTAAGCCACCGCGAGAAAGAGATAACGTCTCAGCCTTTCCCTCCTATAACCTACCCTGGTAAATGTCTGCCAGAAGCGACGGTCCGTTGGGGAGGGAAAGACACTGGCCGCGTTAGACAAATACACAAGGCGGCGGCTTTAAAATCGCCAGCCGAATCGACCCCCTCACCCCGCCGCCAACGACTATCAAAACAGACAGAGCTGTTTTTCGGAAAAATCCATCCTTTTAACGTTCGTTTCATTTCTTTTTTTATTTTTTTAGTGCGGGGTCTTGGATAAACAAGCGATGACTTTTTATATTCCCCCCTTTTTTTATTGGGCGCTGTTGCTCGATTCGTGGGTTTATTTATCTTTTTCCCTCTCCTTTTGCAAAGGGACTTCGCCGACTCGTGCGTTTACGTTATACAGAGGCTGCGCAGCCAGCTTATCAAGTGGTCGAATTACGACTATTGCGGCGACAAGTGTTTTTATCAGGTAAATTCGTTTGCTCATTGTTTTTATTCTTTTTTGAAGGTGATAAAGGAAACTTGAATATCCGGTTGATTTGCAGTTGCAGGAAACGAAGGCTTACGAGAACGATACGATTGCAGCCAGGCATCTATCGTTGAAGGATAAGATTGTAGATGAGCTGACGATGTCTCTGTTTGCGCCGTCGAATCGCAGCTGCATAGTTGTAGTAAGTACAAAAATCTGGTATTTTCCTTCTTATTTATTGTTATAGTAGGCCGGTAAGTTGTGAAATGTAAATTTCGCAACGTTTTCAAGGCTGAATCGAAAGCAAAGAGCTGGTTCTCGGTGTTCGATGACGGCAGAAATTATTGTAATCTGCGCGACTTGATCGCGGGAATGGAATACGACAATGACATGTACTTTTCCGAATTCACAAGCAACATTATTTGTACGCAGTACGACATGGCTTATTGCCAGTAACTATCGTAGGTAGTTCTTTATTTTTTAAGGATCTATTTTTACGATAATCATTTATTTCTTTTTTTTAATGAAAACGAACGATAAACTCTTTGATAAAAATGATTTTATTCTTGTATAAATGTAAACCTTTAATTATATAAAAATAAGATATTTTAAAAGTTTTATGGTCATGTTTTATCACACAGGACCACACATCAACTAGTTTAGTAATTTTATAATATTTAGCAAGTCATCTAAGTAGTCATAAATACTGAGAATTAAATAGTATTTCAATATTAATAATAAATAATATATACAAATTTTATCTTGTACAAGTCATTCCTATGTAACTGTAATCTACACAACGTTGTTAGAAATATGACAATTTCAAGTTCTATCACTCATAACTGAGGAACCAGAAGAATGATGGTAGCAGAAATTTTGACCTTTTGAAGCTAATCCTCTACAAGGGTTTCCACTTCTAGTTCTTGCACCACAAAGAGGTTTCGTGCTAAAATAAAATTTAACGTTTGTTTATATGTTTGTTTATGTTATTATTTTTTTTAAATAAATACAAATTTTGTCAAAATTTACAAGTACCTCACGGGTGTTATATGTCCAGATTTGCTATAAATTGGGTCACGAGCCTTAGGCTCACTATTTGCTCTATAAGTAGTTAACAATGGCGAAATATTTTTTTCCAAGACATTACGTCTTAATACAGCTCCTGTTAGGGTGTTATTGTCGCGAACGTAGCTTCTCATTTCAGGCGACTCGGAAAAGTCACTACTGTCTTCCGAAATACAGGCGAAATCTTTTTTAGATATAACATTTCCATAATATTGTCGAGCAGGCAAATAGGAACAAGATAATTCTTCTGTGGTAACAAACATTCTCCAAATCCAAGATTTTACAGTGAAATAAATATTGGCTAAATTTTCTAAAATTGTTGAATGAAGAATCAGTGTTTTGACTTAATTATTTTTGAAAAATAAATTTCATGTGCTACTTACCAAAGCTGTGCTTGATTTGGCAATAAATATAATTATAAAAATTTGCAAATGTCCGTGAAATTTTTGACCGTAATGATATTGCCTGTGGTTCCTGCTCATAGTCATTCTCGGTATAATTATGATCTGTGACATTGTCATTATATGCACTTCTACCATTAGCGTGTACTCTAGTCTGTTTTTTATTGTTGTCTTTCAAATTTTCACTTTTTGGTTGTAACATGTAATGAATTCCACTCATGACATAGTGCACTAGAAATTATAACATTTTATAGTGCAAAATAATCATAATCATAATAATTGATTGAATGTATAAAAAATTGCTTACTAGCAGTAATCAATATTATTAAAACTGTTAGAGAAACAAAATCAAGCGATGCATTTAAGCCATGTTTCAAATAAGATAAGAGATTTAAAGGCACCATGCCTAGAATTGCAGTTCTTGTTAAAAAAGGCGCTTGTAGAAATGCTGCAACAATCATAGCAGCTAGTAGGTACAGCACATGTAGAGTTATTTTATAAATTTTTTCTAAATTTTCTCCTAAAAACATTATGAAACCATCAGTTTTTCGATTAAAAAATAATTGTGCAGATTTTTAGTATAACATATTATGTGTAATCATACCTGTTGTTCCAATATATTCTGTAATCCATCCCAGTTTTTTATCAATTTCATCACGCATGTTATTTGTCAAATCCCAAACATAGAAAATAGTTTCATTTATTTTTTCCAACTTAATTAACGTCTCTTTGTATCTCGCGGCTGCTTCATTATTTTGTTTAATAATACGATTAGTACTATTTTCAATTTTTTTCCACAATTCTTGGGCTTGACTTTGAATTTTTTCCAAATCATTTAAAATTTCAAAATGATTTTCGCCTTGTTCTTTGGCTTGTTCTAAAAGATCTTTATTTGCGTTTTCTGAAATAAATATTTTAAATTTAACTTAAAGCAATTCAAAAAAGTTTTTTTATAAAAGTATATTTGTTAAACTTCGTTGTAAATACAAACCTAATTTTGTCTTAATATCTTCAGCCATGGCAGCGAGTTGTTGATGACCTGCTCTTATCAAAGCTTTTTCTTCAGTTAATTCTTGAATATTCGATTCTACTATTTTATTAGCAGCAATAGTTTGTTCCTCTAAACGATCTTGACTTTCCTAAAAAAAATGTTTTTTTTTATAAAAATGTTTTTTTTTCTAAATATATCACACATCAAATATAAAATTGAAATAGTTTTTTTTCTCTGCATAATTTTGTTAAATAATTCATAATTTTTAAATAAGAAACTAACTAATGATAAATAGCATTAAAATAACTTTATATTTACCTTCAAAGATGATAAAGTTTGAATTTGTGATTGGGCAGATTGCATTAATTTATTTACAGTCAATTCTGTGAGTGCTCTAAACTGGTGACTTCTTGAGGCATAGCATACTGCTCTTGCTCTGTTAGACATTAGGTGGTATGCATTCCAAGTATCTGCGTCCATCCGTCTGGTACATTGTTTTATTGACTGAAATAAAAATATTTTTCTTAATATTTTAACAATTAAAATTATACCTAAATATTACAAAACTATTTATAAAAAATAATAAAAAAGATAATTTATATTTATAATCAAAAAAGGCCTTGAACACAGCAGCTCTCTCAAAAGGTAACTGAAGCTACAGAAGAACTGTATGAACTAAAAAAGAGGGAGTGAACATTGAGAGGGGAGCTGTTGCAAGTTTAAACTTGCATAGAACCACCCCTTTTGTATTTGGGCATCCCTTAAAAATACTTGTTCTGTTATGTTATACTTCATTGTAGTTTAAAGTAAAAAATAATAATATTATAGATTTAGTAAAAAAAATACAAATATTAGTACTATTTTAAAAGTTGTTCTCAAAAATATGCATAAATTTAAATATTAAAATAATTAAATTGTTTATAAAAATCATAACATGTCATACTAAATTTTAAATTACCATTTCATCTGAGCAGGGATAAGTTTCTCGTCCTTCTGTCTCTGACTGACAGTTGAGTAAATTAACACTCAATTTTGCCAATTGTTCTTCTGTCATGCTGCTGCATGATGTTTTAATTTTCATAATCACTTTGTGTTGACAAACTTCCAGAGGAGAGGAAATCTGTATATCAGTAACAAATTTAGCTGCTTCTTTTAAAAATTTCTCATCCTCAGTTAACATTTCGTATGGAACGTTTATTAATGGTACTCCATCAGAAACAACAACTGATGGTTCTTGATTATCGCTCCAAAACCAATTTAGCGATTGGCAATGGCCAATCGCCATTGCCATTAGAAACAGTTGCAAGAAATAAATTGACTTTAAACGTTTCATTTTTCCACTGTTTAAACAAAATCTGTAAAGTTTATTAAAGTTAACAATCTGTATGTTTAATTAAATAATTTGTAGAATAATAATTTTTACATAATTAATAATTGTTCTATTTAATCAATGCTAAAATATTACACAAAGAAAATTATAAAAATATTTAAATTCTTTAAAAATGTTTATCGTTTAAAATTTGTTTATTTTTAACACATAATAAATAAACAACGCAAAATTCGGAAAGTCGCACATGCAATGGACGTGCAAGTTGGCACTGGCAAGTTTTCCGCGAGTTCCTCTACACACGTACCGAGTAAAAATAAAATGCAAATCTAATGCTTGCGATTAAAATCGTAACGTATTTTTACTTGGCAGCTACAGTATACTCGTTCCGCAAAATTTCACAATATAGTCCAAAAAATACAGTTAGGCCTCAACTTACCTAATAATTGAAATACCATATATACATATTTTTGTTTACTTTTTCTTGTTCTAATTAATTCGCTGTATATTCTTAGAAACGCGTTTAGTTTATTGAAATTGCTTTGGCCCGACAATGACAATCGTGTTTACCTTTGCCTGTTCATTCTTGTACCGCCGCCAGCCTCTTGGCTGATCACGTGACCATACCCGACTCCGAAATTATATTTTTTTCTTTGCTTTGTAATAATGAAAATCGCGTTTTTTTGATATTCAATATTATTTTAAAGAATTATCAATACTCAATTGTTCTTATATTCGACGAAATTGTTGAGTTTTTTGTAGCTTAAAACAGGTGTGGAAGGGATAGGTAAGTCAGTTTGCGAGGTAACGTTCCAACAGACAAACCAGCCAATCGGCGGCGATTATTTCAAACGTAGAGATTTAAAATGCCGCTGATTGGCTATAGGTGTTTTCCGGAAAAAATTTCAAATGCTTCTTTTGAAACGACGCTCTCTTCAAAGTCACGTGAATTTTTTACGAATAAAGATAAAAAAAAACAATTTTAGTCGTCACATTATTTTATTTGTTATGTACATTTGGTAAAGAAGTAACAAAAGGATATAATAAATTTACAGTTTTACAAATCAGTCAATATCTTCTTTTGTTTTGTTTTTTTTTCTTATTTTTTATCGCCAAGGGCTTCGGTAATACCGTACATTCCTGCGAGCAATCTGCCGTGTGATATGGAAACTGCCTCCTTTGGCGGCAAATAGGGACCTTTTTCGCCCATGTAAACGTAACTAACGATTTATTTAAGGATAAATTTGAATTAATTTAGAAAAGTTGCAATATTGATTGGGATAAAAATACTTTTGATATTTTTTTTTATACCAGTACTTTAAACTTTTAAATGTAAAGCGCAGTTTGTGTATTGTATTTAATAAAGGATACGGTAGCCTGAGAACCCAGTAGGCGCTTTGAGATAGTTTTATTGGCTCTTCACATCCAGTAACAAAGATTGGACAAGGTGGTGGTCCAGGTTGAACTCTTGGATTTAACGTTACGTGAACTGGAGCCTTTGGTGTGACAATGTGTATTCTCATGAGTTGTGCAATTAAAGGCTTTGGTTGTCTGAAACGATAAATTTAATAACAATTATTGCTTTATGAAATTTAATTAAGATTTTTCATGTTTGTACATAAAATTGTAGAAACCTGCAAGGACATGGAAAATACAACGGCATGTCGGTTGTGCTAGAAGTAACTTTATTTGCATTGTCTTTAACAGTGCCAATTCCAGTAGCTTTTAAAACTTTATCTGGAGTTGCAGCCATAAACCTATGACCTCTGGGACACTCGTATTCAACACCAACAAATATTTTTACAAGCAATTCCTTTCCTTTTTTCGCTTTTCTTCCTCTCATTACATTTAAATTTTGGAAATTTTTTCCACGAGGACAATAATTGTGCTGATTAGTTTCAATTGTAGCTGGCCATAAGGAAGCCCTTTCTTTCTGATGTTCTAATCTGAAATTTTTTAAAAATATGTAAACATTTTCAAAGAATTATATTATACAACTAAACTATCTGTTTATTACCTAACAGTAACATCCCATGGAAGAAGAAAGGCAGAGTTTGCAAGAATACCTGATTGGTGTTGCAAACCCAAATTATGAGAATATATACTACTTGATCCCAAACAAACAAGAGACCAGCTTGAAAATAGTGGAAGTAGGCCAGGAGGAGATTCTGCATTGAGCATTCCAGGAAGATATTCCGTCGTTGAGGGTTGCCTTGTGAGAGATTTTTCCTTCAAATTTTCTGAATCTGTATCTGTGACAGCTATCACGACTTTGTTTTCATCTCCTGCTGTTAAGTTAACTTCATCACTGAGTCTTTGACACGATTGAGCTTCTTCCACGTGATCACTTTGCACTGGAGGTGATTGACCTCCACTACCATAAGCTGTAATTTCATCTTTAAATAAAATAGAAAATTGTACTATTAGCATTGATATAAAATTAGTTTTCGTTTCAAGGCTTGATAAAAATGTTTAAAATATTTTTACCTTGAACTCCCAAGCTGCAAACTTGAGCATGATCCTGTGGTGTAGAAACATCGGCTCGAATTAATGAATCTTTTCGTTTACTCGAAAATTGCGCTGCCCTAAAATATTTTACAAACGTGCGTAAAACTAAAGTATGTTGAATAAAGTTTATATTTTAGAATAGTATTAAATTACCTGTAGTCATGAGTACTAGGTTGAAAAATTGGAAAACGAAAAGATTCCAATTGATTACAACCGCACTGTAATGCCAACATTTGAAAATAGTCATAATTGGCTTGTTTGACTTTAAAAGGATCTTCCCGCGATCCTTGATTACGTCCACAATTACATGCGCTTATATATCTTACGCCACTGCAATGCTCCATGTTAGGTAAATCTGCAACTTCCCTACAAAAGTTAAATAAATATTATTTGAAACATTTCCATTAAATACAAAGTACTGCTGCAATTAAACTTTATTGCTTACAGAAATGAATCTTTCCTTTCATAAAGTGCACCTCCACCCCCTCCTGATCCACCACCTGCATGAATAGGATTTGTACAAGGATTCCCAGTTAGTGATAAGACTTGACACATTTGTCGACCTGCATGCCAATGTTTTTCACATTCTTCTTGCAGTTTTACACTAAACTCTTCAAACAAAGGTCCTCTAGCATGCATTTCAAATACAGCCATTGCATGGGCTAGTTTCGATTCATGATAGGCTCTTGTATAGTGTTGTGGTAGATTTTCTTGATAAGCTTGTAAAGCCCTAGGTAGGACTTTAGTGCACCGGCTTTTACTAAATTTGACATCAGTATCCAGCAGTCCATGAAGACTAGAAAGTTCTTTATCTGTTCCATTAATAAAAAATTCGTACACTTTATTTGCTACCTCAAAAAACAGTGATAATGTAGGAATCTGTAATAAAAATTAACTAATAAGTTGCATTGACATTAGGTAAAAGTATTTCATAATTTGGGTACCTCAAAATGAGCTGGAACAGAATGTCGTCCAACATTATCATCAAAACCTTTTGAAAATGCTAAATTGATATGTTGTTGCAAAAATGCCTTAAAAGTGTAAGTTTCTGAAAAAATGTATTTATTAAAATAATTGAATATATATCACAAATCTATTCAATAAATAAGCCTTACCATCATCTGAATCATCATTATTTGTGTAAAAATCAAAATTTCCAAAACTTTTTGAGCCTGTATTTCCAGAAGTAGAACAGCTTTTTATTAATTGTTGTGTCATATAGGCCAAAACATCACGAGTATCAGTGTTATTAGTATTTACATATACAAATTCTTGATTTGCAGGTATTGCAAATAAAGAGTTTGAGCTATTTATAACAGTTGAAAAAAAATTAAATGTTGAGTACCCTTATTATCAAATAAGTTTAAAAATTGTTGTTAAATGTACCTTATATTTGTAACTATTCTATTTTTCCTTAAAACTTGATATATTCTATCTTCTAATGAATGCTCAAGTCTCTTGATACTGACACTGCAGTCTGAGTCACGAAAAATTGGTGGACAGGTTTCAAAATAAAATAAGACACGAGGTGAACAGGGTCTTCCATTTGCTATCCAATTTTCTGGTAATGTTGATATTGAACTTAAAAAATCTGATAATTGGGCAGAAGTTTTTTGTCTAAAAAATAAAATATAAATAAGTATTGTTAAAGAAGTTTAATATATCATTTAAATTTTACCTGACAATATCAAGAGCTCTAAATAAGTGAATATAACTGTGGTCAAATGTGTGTGTTGGATGACTCAATATAACAATGTGAGACAAGTGAAATAAAACAAGTAGAGCTCTTGAATATTTATTCCTCATATGAGCCCAAGCACTGAGAAAATCTTTGCGCTCTTGTTTTTCAAGAAATTGATCATATTCGTTAATAAGCGTATGAGCATCTAGCAGTCCTTTCAAATGAAGATACACAGTCCTTGTTTTAGGATCATGGTATCCTTCAATTTCACACTAAAATAAAAAAGTAATTGTAAATAAAATTACGGCATAACAATAGACATGTAGATGTAAGATATTTTACCAGCGAGTCTTTGTCAACAGTTGGCTCTTCCAACAAATCCACTTGCAGCACCGAGCTAAACATTTCTGCTTTACATGCTTTAGCCCTGTATTGGCTTTTGCCAAAGACTGAAACTATCACTACTTTTCTGTCAGAATGTGAAAAACTTGAAAGAAAAGAAAAGAAATTAGCGTTTGGGAATAATTACGACGAAATTTTTAAATCAAAACACAATTATAACCTCAACGTACCTTTCGTTATTGTACGGTATTTTAAACTTTTGCGGCCGCATCGTGAATTTTTATAAAAAAAAACAAATAAATAATAGAAGCCTTTTCCCAACTAATTAAATAATATTACTTCATTTTGTAAACCTTTTTATAAAAAAGGTTACATTTATCATCTGTTAACCATCCTTGCTAACCTCAAATCTCCATCCGCCGTAAATAAAATCTGAAAATCAAAACGGCGCGCAAGTGCGCAGTTTTCAAATCTAAGTATTCTCACGCGGAGCATTCAGTTTTCAAAAATCACATTTTCATTAAACTTTTTTCATCCAAATGCATTTGTCGAGTCGTTCTGCAAATTACAGTTTTAATTCAAAACAAAAATTGTTTTAAATTAAAAAGTCATCAGGAATTAGAAAAATAATAAAAACCAGTTTGAAAATATTCGGGTCGTGAATTTATTTTCTTGCTTTTTTTTGTCTTTTTTTTTAAATACTGTTTTATAATACGAACGTATACAATATATAATGTTTATGTACATACAAAGGTACAAAATGACATGTTTTTAACGGTCAATCGATCGTCAACTCGGCTTTTTTTTTTAAAAAACGCGCGTGACAACAATGCAATTATAACCATGTAATAACACAATTTGATCGGAGCCTACGTATACACAATTGAGAATCGTGTCTCCGAAAAATCCGTAAAAACTACTCGTTAAATGTAAAATCGAATGATACACGTAAATTACAACGATAATACTAGATAAATCGGCGCATTTGACTGCGATGCGCACGTAATAACAGTGTGTGTTTGTTGGTGAGAATCAGACGCGCGCGACGAAGCACTGTCTGTGTATGTGTGTGTTTGCATAGCCTCCATTCAGTTCTACGATTTGCCCTCGATTGCAAATAGCTCGATGGAAAACGGCAACGACGATAATTAAATAATAGTAATAATAATAGTAAGTAAATAAATAAACATAAGTATACAAGTAATAATATTTGCGCGCGCATCTTCCTCCTCTTTGGTACAAATATACATATATATAGACATTATGATCGATGAACGATAAAAATGACTCTTAACTCGTTCTATATATACGTTTTCTTTTCATTTTTTCTCATTAAATTCGAATAGTCGTTCGGGTATCACAATATAACGACGTGCCTATAAAAGCACACAACGTTCTCGACTTAGCTGTACATGTATATATTAATATAAGTTTAACGTTAAGTAAAAATAGGACGAGAGCGCGATTAATGAATAGAGTATAATGAACAAAAAAAAAAGTAACGCCGCATCGAAGTGAAAAAGAGAAAATAAAAAGGAGAAAAAAAAGAAACAAGGAATAATAACGCTCTGCGAGAAAAGAGAATTGAAAGTGGATCCTTATGGGTGCGTGTGGGGTCAGTAGGGTAAGAGTAAGGGGACGGCAAGGTAGGTGGATCAGTAAAAGTCGTAGAGGAGATAGCGATGGAGGCTGTGGGGCAGCTGGAGGCTCGTGACGATCTTGGTGAGCCTGGTGCCGCAGATCCTGCGTACGATCAGCCTCGCCTGGTGCATCAGCGGCAGTGGCGTCCTCGCGGCCTCCATGACGAGGGCCTTCTGGGCGTCGGTGAGGCTCGAGGAGCGGCGTATCATGCAGGGATCGAAGCTCTCGGCGGCGTCGAGGAGGGCAGCGAGGAGCCGCGGCTTGTCCGCCGCGTGCTGCAGGGAGTTGAGGATGCCGTGGGGGTCGCGGAACTGCGTCTTTATCACGACCCGGGCGCCGTACTTGAGCAGCAGCGCCACCACCTCGACCGCCGGGTTCTCGTTCGAGGCGACGTACTCGGCGAGGACGGGCCGCAGGGAGAGGCCCTCCTCGCTGCGGATCACGAGGTTCGGGTCGGCCCCGCGCTCCAGCAGCATCGTCATTATGTGCAGCCGGTTCGGGATGTTGTCCGCGCAGGCGACGTGCAGCGGCGAGCCGATTATCGGCGACGTCGCGTTCACGTCCGCACCTTAGCACAGAACAAGCCGGCATTTTCAAGTTGTCCACAGGCCGATGTAGGCTCTGAGAGGGCTCACCTGCTTCGAGGAGCATCTCGACGATTTTCGGCTCGCCCTTGAGAATCGAGAGGTCCAGAGCCGTGGGCTTCTGGTAGTCCGGGCCGAGGTCGAGCCTCGCGCCTTGCTTCAGCAGGAGGTTGATGACGCTCGGGTCGCCGCCCAGGATCGCGTAGTGCAGGACCGTCCGGTAGTCGTGGCGGGCGTCTGCCATCGCGTTCACGTCCGCTCCGTAGCTCAGGAGCAGTAGCACCGATGCTATGCCCTAAGGTGGACAGACAAATTTCATCAACTCTTTACGATACTTTCACAACTATGTCAGCTCTCGCTTCTTTCATTCTTTCTTTTTATGTTGTCTCGCGTGCGGCGAGTGTGTGTATAGAAAATCTCGGGGTCTCTAAACTCTTTCTATGCGACATATCCAATACTTGCACACTGCAAAACTTGTAATCTTAACATCAAAGTCTATGAAGATATAGGATCGAAAGCTCAAAAATCAACACGCACACACGGCAACGACACACTGTTTATTTATGCACTGTACAAGGATTTCTTTCCTCTTTATTTACAGTTCGTCTTTTTTTTGTCTTTTCGCACACAATAAAATATAAACTAGTTTATCTACTTCTACAACTCATCATCCCAAGAGGAGGCATTCGAAAACCGGAAGGTCAATCCGCGCGTCCGATTACCACGCCCATGTACCCGCGATTATTAATACACCCGCAAACAAAAATATCGACACTCCAACATCAATGCCCACAACTGCGTGTCTAATATTAAAACAAATCGGCATTCCTCTATCGTATATACCAGCCCTTCCGGCTTTCGACCGATTACTCGCGACTATCTCTCGATCTCGTATATTATATTTATACGCTACAACACACACACACACGCGCACACACAGAGTCGTGTATCAATCCAAAATATGCGACTTATGCGAGATCGGAGAGTATAAAGAAAAAAAAAGAGAGAGGAGAGAGAGAGATTATTCAGACGGCATAATGACACTTCCTATTTCCGAGGCGCGGCCTTCTTGCCCGCGACGAATGGCGGCTTCGTGCCGACCGTCGGAGCCAAGCAAGAGATCGGCAGGTCCGCCGAACATATCGAAGACGTTACGGTACCATTTTTCAAAAGCTAATACCTTCTGCGAAGAGTTTTGTTTGCGGGTCGAGACAGAGAGAGTCCGCAACGAGGGGGGAGGGAGGGACACCCAAAACAAGCGCGGATTTATAGATGCAGATAGAAAAAGAGAAGTTTCAATTTAATTCCATTTTTTTTTATATAGATTATTATATTCTTGGTGTGTGTTTTCTTTTTTATTGTTTGGCGACAGCCGATTTTGGTGTATGAGTCGAAGCATGGGACGACATTGGCGCTCGAATGAACTTGCAAGCTTCTAATGGCAAATCTATTTTCATGAAAAATCGTCGATATATAGATTGTAAGTTCATTCGAGTTTACGTATAGATATATAATCGAACGCAGAAATAAGCCTGTGTGAACCAAATGAAAATCGCATAGTGTGTGGGGAATTAAAAAAAGAAGACAGAAGCAAATTTTATAACACACCTGGGGTAGGCGAGCGGCCTTCATAAGGGGCGTGAGACCAGCTCGGTCCCTCGTGTTGGGATGCGCGCCAAACGCCAGGAGCAGCTCCATGCACTCGAGATCGAGCGGCGAGACGAGATTGATCTCCGAGCCGAAGAAGTACCTCTTGTTCGGGTTAGCCCCGGCCTCGAGCAGCGTCCGCGCCACCTCGATGTGGTGATTCCTCAGCGCTAGCCTCAGCGGCTCGTCGCACAGCGTCGTCCTGTAGACCCAAATCGATCAGCACACGGCTCCGGAGCCTCGTTCACAGCCACGGTCGCATATACACGTACATACCTGGGATAAAGTTCGCCGGTGTCCTCGCGATGGTCGACCTTGGCGCCGTATTTGAGGAGGAGCTTGACGAGGCCGTGATAGCCGTGCTCCGCGGCGAGGTGGAGGGCCGAGTAGCCGCACTCGTCGGTCGCGTCGATGTCCGCGCCCCTGACGAGCAGCAGCTGGGCCGCGTCGGGGTAGCGCTGCCAGACGGCGTAATGCAGCGGCCTCAGGCCCTGGGTCACCGGCTCGTTCGGCTTCGCCCCGCAGGCAAGGAGGATGCGTATCTCGTCCAGCGGCTGCATCCGAATTATCGCGTCCGCCAGCTCGCGCTGCAGCGGATTCGCTATGCACTCGGACGGCATCTGCAATAAATATTATAGGCTTCGGGGCTTTTCGTAATACAGAGCTTGGGTCTGGCTTTGTTAGACGGCGCGGCACCACCGAGGGCAAGCTATGTGCAGTTGGCATAGCGCTGTCGAGCAGCGAAGCAGCGAGTAGTTTTAGGCCTGCCCACTCGTCCGTTTAGCAATATTCATGGCTTTTTGGCAACGAATCGCTACTTCTTCTTTTTTTTTTACCCCGGCAAATTTTGGTCGCTCCACACAGTGAAGGCTTGGCCCGCAGACTCGGAAGCTTTTGCTTTAATGTGGCGATTAAACGTTTTTATATATGCCACGCTGACGCAAACAATATCGTTAAAGCACCAGTCTTATGTCTTTTTTTTTCGTCAAAGTTACGCGAGATACAGATTATCGAGCTTCATATTGTGATCGAGTGCGATGCGTTGGCTGATGGATAATGCGCATATTATGTAAACTGTCACATGGCAATAATTAAAATAATGTAGTTTGTTAAAAAACATTTAAGTGTTTTAGCTGGCTCTAGGTGTCTGGGTATATCTGTATACACGGTAGATGTAGGTAATTGAACTAATTTAATTATAGATGCGTTTAATAAAACGGCTGAAAATAAATTAATGTATAAATTTGCGTCAAACGCGGCAAGTGCGACCGAGATCGCATGCGTAAGTACATAAATAATCGCAAATAGTACGTGCGAAATGCAAGGTCTCTCGCAGCTGTAATTTTTCAAAGCTCGGAATTATGAAAATTTGCACAAGTCCGAGGGATAATTCGCGCGTGTAGTATTGCGATTTAAAGATTTTGCGTGTCTGCAATGATTCGTGAGGTTTGTCCAAACGGCTTTTTAACAAATAAAGTAGGCTCTTTAATTGAATAACGTGAACAGTTTCTATAATATTTTAAAAAAGACGTAAAAAAACGTTAGATATCGCATACATGCAAGCAAAAAACGCGCAACAGTCATAACCGACCGTTCCCCTAAAACCCCCAATGACAGTATAAGATACAAAAATAAAAAGAAAAGAATAAAAACCGAAAGAAAAAAGACGTGAGAGCAAAAAAAGAAGTTAGCTACGGGCCGCCGTTATATGCTATACTTGGCAATAGCTCGTATACATAGCAAAGCCGACGAAAACAGCGTCGTGCACACCTGTCAAAATCGGCACGTTAGCTCCCTCCCCAACGTAATCCGTCGACGAAAAGGTTGGAAGAGAAAGAGAGCGAGGGAGGGAGAGGAAGAAATTGCGCCAGGTGATGCAGGCTAAAAGCCCTCCCTGCCGCACTTTACGCAAGCCAGGCGATTATATTTTCGTGACGCGCACTCTCTCTCTCTCTCTCTCTCTCTCTCTCATAATGCACCGATCGGCAAATTATAGCGACGGCTGGGGCTTTATAAATAAACTGAAAGCAAACGACCAAGCGCGCGCGGGCGCGCAGGGGAGGCGAGTGAAGCTCAGTTGGGCAGGGAGTTTCGCTCGATTGAACAAAGCCTCTCTCTCTCTCTCGAGCGAGATTTTTCAAGCGCGATTAAAGGTCTGATTAGAAGATGATAAAGAGATGCCGAGTTAGCGAGAGCACTGCGATATGTGGATACGAGATGCGCTAATTGGCACACTGACCCCTTCCCTTCCTCTCCCTCCTCTCTTTTCTGCGATGTTTGGACGCTGTGTTGGTCTTACAGTCTTCGGATTGTAGCGTTGTAGAATATGAGTATTGAGCAATGTAATTAGATGTCGCGTTTCAGGTTTACGGTCATTTGCAATGGTATTCTTTTTTAATGCTTGTCAGAATATGACGATTGTGATTTTTTAAACATTTTGTGTTTTAAATGGAAACACTTTTTTGTCGTACGAATAAGCAGATGATTAGAATATTTATACAGTTAAAAAAATAACAGATTATGAAATGCGTGACAGTCACACACAGACACACGCGAGCTTATCGTGAGTATTATAATGATCGTGTGTATACAGCACTGCGAGGACAATATATTATTCGCGCGATGAGAAATGCGAATTGGCATAGAATTAACTTTCGCGCTGATAGGTTTATGTATAGATGCATTTATAACGTTCCAATCTATGAATACGCACTTTGTTGTCACTTAGATCCTAATGCTGAAGGCGTGTTAAATAATCTCCTTCCCTCTCTCGATTCTTAACGAAATAATTTGGCCCTCAATTAACCACACGGCGATAAACTGCAATCTCTCCTTTAATACTGAAAATACAATAAACAAAAAGACAGTCTTACGTTAATCAGTTGAACAAATTCACCAAAGTCTTAGCTACGTTATAAGCTCTATATTGCAGACGTAACGGCTACACCTTAAAACTAATTATTAAAAGTAAAAGTCGATTGTACATTTCCGGTTGAAAAAAAAGACGAAAAACTTTTTCTACCGCGAGTACATCCAATAGGCGTTATATGAAGCAAAATCTCATGTAGACGCTTCGCTTGGAATGATTTTCGTTTGCTCTTCCTGCTTGTATAAACGCTATAAGAGAAAGTTTGCTTTCTTATACGTATATATAATAAGAGAGCAACATATTCGGCGTCTCGGTTTTGTTTCACGCCAACGCCATTAGAAATTCGAGTATATTTTTAGTCCAATGCACATCCCAGCCGTCGTTACCCTACGCAGTCTTTTGCCGGAACGAGGCGCTTAATTAACGTGCAATTCAACAGAAGTAGCCGTACCTTCCAACAATTTTCTTCACCAAGCGAAAAACAATACTCCCGCGAGCGTTTATTTGCGCAAAAAAAAAGGAGGCGCGCGATTGAGATTTTTCGTCTTGTTTAGAAAACATCGCGGTTTATAGCGTTCGAAAACAAACAGAGCCAGGCTAAATTATCGTTTGTATTCGTGAAATCGTTTGCTCTTATCGTTATCGGGGGCCGATCGTAATGATTGCCCCTTTTTATCTCGTTATCGTTTAATATTGCAATGGCCATGTGAAAAAGACCGACAACTTGAATTTTCATCCTAATTACAAATATATATAAATACGACGATATTTATCTGTCTGCTCGACATGTCTACTTCGAGTGTGAGAGTATAATATTAATACAATATATATCGAACGGTCTGTGTATCACACAATGACCGCACGCCAATGTATATAAAGCTTGCGATTATCAGTGGCGGATAACAATCGGCATTATTCATCGTTTCACCTATAATTTATCGGTTACAACACACATATTATTAAAGCCGCTTATTATAAATCAGCGCGTCTTGTGCTGCTCTCAATTTACACGCGTTTAATTGACTTATCAAGACTGTGTCATCAAGATTTTCGTTTACCAAAAAAGAAACAAAAATAATTCTCCAATACACCCGAACCCGAAGCCCCAACTTTGGCAAGCTAATTATTCAAATGAAGATCATCACGGTCGCGGCCAATAAAAAAAATAATAAATATCGATTAAAACGACTATAATCGAGATGGTAAACAAAGAGCCGAGATGTACAATCTTATTCCAAGACTTCGTAAAAGAGAGAGAGGGTGGAAGAGGGAGGGGGCGCGCATGGCCACGTTTAGCGCGTCTCTGCCAAGTAGTGCTTTAGTTTTCTCGCTAAAATCCGCCGGCCCGGCACCAAAAATAAGCGCGTGGGAAACTCCCTCTTTTACACCGAAATCGTGAAGGTGCACGCGCTCGTGTTTGTGTGTGTGTGTGAGAGGGACGCTATGGAAGACGCGAACGCGTGCACATAAGTGCGTATACGCGCTCGGACGTTTTTGTATATTTATAATTTTTGGTAGAAAACGGCGACGTCGCAGCTTGCCAAACTGACCGAGCGACTACATCTCCGCGCGACGTAGTTTGGAGAGGCGTAGATTTGCCGGGAGATTAAACTAGGTTGAAGCAGTGGCGGGAAGAGCGTTCGATCGAGAAGTACGATTGGTAATCACGTTTTAATGGTTCGTTGATTACGAGTTGCGCGAGCGCACGATTGTCGCGACGTTTTTTTTTACTTTTTTTTTTAAATTATCGATAATGAGTTGGTTCGACAATTTGGATCTTTGTTTTCATTAGAGTAATCGAATTCAAATTGCAAATTATGAAAAAAAATTTGACCTATACAATTATATCACGAGAATAAGGAATATCTCAATTTCGTATATAAAATGAACCACGAGAAAGTCCACTTGGTGAAACGTTAAAATTCGTTTCTTTTCAAAAGCTCCGCATCACAACAAAGCTCTGCTAAAGCGTAGAAAAAAAAGGAGAGAGACCGTAAAGAAGTATGCTCGTTGTTTTTTTTTAAGTCTCACGTGCTACACTGATTTCAAAGTCTCGAAAGCTCGGAAGCTGGAGGGAGCTGCCAAGAAAGTATAGGCTGCGGCAATTTTGGCGGTGATGCCGGAAGAAACACGCCCGCGCGCCCGTTAAAAGATCGCTTGAAAGCGGTCAAACTCGCGATTAAATTGACACGCGCGTGTTCGCCCACTGATTCGCTTTGTTTTGTCACATCCCGTAGGTTTTTTTGGGGGTAAACCACATTAAAATTTGTGGGTCGCAAAGATAACGTCTGCTTGCACTGTCAAATGACTAATCAAAAATCTTATTTTTTATAACGTCTACTTGGAGACTCCACGCGTGAATCAACTGTACGTGATGATTCAACTTTACTTTTTTTACAAACTTGCGAACAAACAATTATGTATACACTGAAAACACTGTATTCAACTCCACTAAAATTCTCTTTAATTTTTCTTGACATTTGACGTTGCTGTATTGAATCGAACTGATTTCAAACATTATGCCTACTATTAAAAAACATCGTTAATTTTCGAGCCCATTGTTGACAAACAAAGAGCCCTGTTCATCTCTTACGCAGAGTTATATTTTTACCACCAAACGCGAGACTTAATTCCGCGAAGCACACACAAAGGCATAAGCGTCGTTTTGAAAAATTAACACCCCCACCAATATAGAAACCACAACCAAGTGTTCTTTACTGCCAATTAAAAATTCTAGACTTTTTCCATAATTATCAAGCTCAAGTCCCTCTCGTCCGAACCTCCATCGCACAGCCTAACCAGCCACATCACCCAAATTCTGAGAACAAGAAAAGAACACAGATACAAGCGGCTCGCTCCCATAAAACGACTCAGCAAAAAACGTCAACAAACGGCAATCTTTGGAGAAATGTAACGTCACTTCATTGACGGCGATTGCGGCTAATTGAGCGGCTCTCTCTCTTAAAAGCTCTCTCGGCTCTCCCCGTCATGTACAGCTCTGCACACATGTGTGTGCAGAGCGCGGAAAGTGGTGCGGCCGCGCGGTCGTAATTAAAATACAATCGCGACAAAAGCCTCCGCAGGCACACGACCAGGCTATTCTTCAGGATCGTATGGGCCACTTTAGATGCTTCGAGCTTTTCAAACGGGCTCCTTCGTCGTTTTACTATGTAGATGTAACCGAGAGCAAAAAATAGCGTCGCCGGTCAAAGGTCAGACGCGCACGCGGGTGTATATAGAGCAATACGAGGCAGAAAGGTTCAATGATTTGAGATGAGAGAAAGAGAGAGTGTTTGCGTGTATCAAACCGGGCCACACCTGAGTAAAAGAGCCTGGCCGTTAACGCGGCTGGCCCACAATCAATTAAGCATTAAATTTAGAACGCAACATCCGCGCGCATCGCGTTCACATTGCACTCTCCCTCTTACCCATCTCTCTCTCTCTCTCTCTCTCACTCTTCATTTGGACTGCTTACAAACGTACGATCAAAGTGTGCGCGCGTGTGTGTATATTTGTGTGCTGATGTGTGCCTGTGTGTACATGTGTGCGTAGTCTTAGGAGCACGTGCCATTGGAAAATAACGGGGACGCTGCGCGTATCCCCGCGCAAGACATTAGTCACATGTGACTTTCTTCGCTTCTCTCTCTTTCTCTCTCGTTCTCGAGCTAAAATTCACGTCGGTGCACTTTTGAAAATGTTCCGTTTAAACCTTGCTCTTAATATCCGTCGGTGCAATCCACTCGAGTATACTACACCTACGAACCTGAGTATATGAGAGAGGCGTAAAGCCGAAAAACAAAATCAGCTGTTCGCGCAGGAAAACGCCGGTTTTCACAAAACGTCGTCTGCCAAAGTAGCGTTATAGGCATACGCTGCAGACGTAAATACACGCGCGCGCAAGAGTGACATTTGCGCGAGCTCTCGCGATAAAAAAAAAAAAAAGAAGAGACGCGCGCTTAGCACGAGTCTGCGCGAGGTCGGTCCAAAATCGAAGCGTCACACGAACGCGATCGAATCGACGACACGGAGTAGTAGATCGTCTATTTAAACGCCACGCTATTCTGTACAGCTATCCCAAGAAGGAAAATCTTTGTCGGAAGGGAAAGAGGAGAGAGTAGTACGCCGATGACGGTGGGAGCAAGCACGTGAAGAAAGGTGTGCTCAAGCTCTCTCTCCCTCTCGCGCGTGTGCTTGCATAATCGCAAGGGGTCACGAGCCCGAGCAAAAGCACTGCACGATTAATGCTGTATAGAACCGATCGGCAATGCGGGAGTCGGTATGGAGAGAGTAACGGAGATCGGTGATCGCTGTACGAGGGAGAAAGAGAGGGCGGTGTATCGCTGCTGGTACTCACGTCGAAGATAGTGCGATGCTCCAACATGCGTGTGCGGGCGCGGGTGCTCTTTTGAAGAAACTGACTTAGAAGTCGGCGAGGCCGGTCCTATTTAAAGCCTCCCTCTCTGTGTCCGTCTGTGTCTCTCTAGCGCGCGACTGCGCTCCTTCTCTCGCGCGCGCCTCTCCGGCTATAGCGCGCGCCAAGCCGAACTGAGAGAGCAAGAGAGAGAGTGGGATGTCTCTCGCTTCCGCCGATTCCGCCGAAAATAACGCACAAAGGGAGAGAGAGACCGGCCGGGCGGCGATAGAGACTTCGTCTAACCCCCCCCCCTCCTCGTTCGGCTTCTTCTTCTTCTTTTTCTCTTTGCACCGATCTCATCTCTCTTTCTTTGCGTCGTCCGCATGTAACGGCGCAGTGCGAGTGGACACACGAGGCGCTTTTCTTTCTCTCGCTTGTATACCAGAGTCAGCGCGAGAGAGATGATGTCGAGAGGAGGAGGAGGAGCGCAAGCTCTCGCAGCTGCGCAGCGGAGACGCCGATTTTTCTCTTTCTCTCTTTCTTCGCTTGCGCCTTGTACGATCCTAGGAGGATTGTGCACTCGGCTGTCCCTCTCTCTCTCCCTCTTTCTCTTTTTTGCGCTCTTCCGCGCTTTTACTTTCCGTTCCGAGTTACTTCGCTTTGTTATTGCTTTTGTATCCTTGTGGAAATACTCGTGGCACTCTATGATTTTGGTGGAATTTTCTTTTCTCGCACCGCTTTTGATGGTTCTTTTTTTTTTAAATAAACTGAATATTGACAAATTTTTTGGAAAATAAAACTTTTTTTAAATAAAAATATAAGCTTTTTTGCTAAACGTTTATTTACAAGGGTTTTTTTACGTAGAGGCTGTTAATCAATAAACACGATGCTTGATATTTAGTTTTACCGAAAAACATTACGCAATAACACGATTTGTAAAAGTTTGAGAAACGAGTGGCTTTTGCGACGATAACCGAAATCAGCAAGGCAAAATATAGATTGAAATAGAGTTTACAACTTACCTGTGGCGATATATAACGCACCCAAAGTTAAAATAGATCGGATACTGAGACGCGAAATCTTGGAAGTTTAGAGGCTGCTAGCGCGTCTTTTAGCAAATAAAGAGCCGCAAGTGACATGAAGAGAGAAAAGACTCGAGGCCGAGTGCATCGCACTCACCTCGCCTGTACCGTACGTATGTACGTTTATAACTTTAAACAAAGACGTTGGAACTTGCTCTTCTCCCTTGACACTTGCGTTTTTCGAAATTCCAGTTTCTCGTCTATTCGATGAAAAAAAAAAGAGTGTATTCCCTCGGTGGTGCGTATTTATAATGATTTGCTTTACCTCTTTTCTTTTATGAGTCTTCAAAAATAAAAACCAATCTTTATGCGCAGTTCTATTTTTATAAAAAAAAAAAACGCTCGCACACACACGCGCTCGCGCTATTTATTATTAAAACGTATACTCCGCCGCTGAAAATCCAAACTCTGTATATACAATGGGGAGAAAAAAAACAAAAAAGGAAAAATACGAAAAATGAAAATCTCTAATCTCGCGATTCCACAAACGATCTTGTGCGCGTATCGCTAAAAGCACCGTGCGCAATCGCTCAGCAAGCGCGTGACACAAGCGCAGTGAACAATCGCGATATAGAACAGTAGCGCTGCTGCGACAGCGTTACACATAAATTTCAACACTTGAAATAAATAAAAGCGAGAAAAAAAAGTGAAATGTAAATCTCGAGTGGCTCACTCGAAAATACATGCAGTGGCTAAGCGGAGAGAGAGAGAGAGAGATCGGCTGTTCATAAGCGAATAGCAATATCTTATCGGGTTTGAAAAACCAGAGGGAAAGGCTTCACCATCTCTCTTGTATGAGTGTATAGGCGATATGTATACACCTGCAAGTGGGGGGCTGGCATGTGAGAGCCGAGCTGTGCGATTGACGGGTTCGTTGTCCTTTTCGCTATCCGACGCACGTGCACCTTATAATACGTGCGCGCTCGCGGAGAGTAG
This sequence comes from Anagyrus pseudococci, assembly GCA_030522585.1. Lineage (NCBI taxonomy): Eukaryota > Metazoa > Arthropoda > Insecta > Hymenoptera > Encyrtidae > Anagyrus > Anagyrus pseudococci. The sequence continues at coordinate 57,880 of JAPYYQ010000330.1, forward strand.
CGCCTCTCTTCTCTCGCGTGCGAGATCTCTCGCGCGCTGTATGTGGCGCGAGTCTAATGCACCGAGAGAGCTCTCCTGCTCCTTTATTTTCCATCTCCATAACGATGGGCTAATGCTCGTTTGCTGGATTAAACTCTCTTTCTCTCTCTGGCTACGTTTTCAATTTGCTAAAGCAACATTCGTTCCGTTTAATTAGTACCGAGCAAATTAAGCATCAGTATATGAGCGAGACCTTTTCCTTTTTGCCCTGCTTACACCAAACTGAAAAATGGGCTATCGAATGAAGCGAAGCTTTCAAACGGAGCTTTCAAAACAACACAAATTTGCCGTACGTTTTCATGTTGGGAAAACAAAAATTTTAATAAAACAAAAAAATCCATACGACGCGCAAATCGCAAGGGAATCGGGGCTCGGATCTCGGGCTAAGTGACAGTCTGTCTCCGAGCCGAGCACCCCGGGGCATGCTATATAGGTCTTTACGACACTCGATCCTACACCGCAAAACGCTCGATCAAGTTTTTTTGCCCGTAAGGCGAGAGCAGAAGCTCTAAGGTATAAAGATAACGAGCGCGAAAGAAAAGAGACAAAAAAAAAGTAAGGAATCAGGGGGAGAGGGAAATGGAGCTTCGAGGTGATGCAGGAGCGGCGGCGAGTAGATCATTGTTACTCTTGGCTTTAGCCAAGCCGCAGAAAACGCGCACAGGTTTGTCCCCAAGCGGAGAATAAGCCAAAGCCCGCTCACTTCAAGGCCACCAAGGTCGTCATCTCTCTCTCTCTCTCTCTCTTTCTCTATACCGAGAGAGAAAGAGCTTGTTCTCTCTGCCAAGAGCGGCTACATTACTTCGCTACAGCCAGGGCTAACCGCGTGTAAGTGTGAAAAGCCGTGGTAATCGGCTGACTCGATTATCTTTCATTTTCATTCTTTTTTTTCTTTTCTTTTTATTGCATTTGCGGATAATTGAGTAATACCTACCTCTTTCCACTCGGACGATGAGCAAAATGAACTTCTCAAGGTGGACATATTTAATGGCGATTCTTCCATTGTCGAGAGGCCATGTCGTTGTTATATAGTGTGTATAAAAATATTTACGACAATCACATTCTTCTCAATACATTTAGTTACAAGTACAAAGGCTCAAAAGCATGGTGTATTGTCTACATGAAAAAACAAGCGATTTCAAATAAAAGCTCGGCTTACGAGAGATTATCAATGTGAATTCAAAGCATTCCTTATAAAGACATTTTGACAAATGTTCTTTCGTTCATTGATGTTATAGCGTTTGCCAATTTTTTTTTTACTTTGAGACGAGGCAAAAACAAACGAGAAAATAAATAAAGGAAAATAAATTTATCGATAAGGCTAGATATGAAAATAAACAGTCAAAACAGAAATTAAACTAAATTTAAAATTGATGTAAATATAATAATTTATTTAAATGCCACCTCATTTGATAATTTACAATCTACCAAACTAAAATGTTTGTTTAAAAAAAAATGTTTAATTAATGGAACTTAAACATTAGGTCGTCCTTAAAAACTAGTTTATAAACAGAGAAGAAAAATTAAGAAAAAAATTATGATCGCAGCAATAAACGATTATAGTATACGACAGTACAATTGTAAAACTAAAGAAAAAAAATATTTATATATATATATAATAATATTTAAAACAAAAAAAACGCTTCTGAAGGAACTACAGGCAAGGAAATAATGTTCGGGTTGCATAAACAATTTGTTCGACATATAGCAATATATATCGAAGGATGTTCATTTATGTATGTATGTCTATGAGCATTGTAAAAAATGAAAATAAAGACAACTCAAACCCTCGTGGGGTCTTTTGATGTTTTGGTTTCCGAAGTACTTTTTATTAAGAAATACTTTGCATTCAGTTAAATGCCTTACGCACGTAATTAATTGGTAATTAGATTAATTATTGTTTATAGTGTGGTTGTTTCTCCCTAAGTCTCTACCTAGAAGCATGCTTTTCTTTACTAAACACATCTTAGACGAGCTTAAAATTAAAAACGTAATTTTTTTTTTGTTTTGTTTACTTGTATCCCTCTAGTTGCATCGTTATCTTCGTCTTTTCTCAGCCTTCCTCTCCCTCGTTTAGCGCGCATCCTTTTCTTCTCTTCGATCAAATTCACACGTCGATGTGCCAATAACCATTTCGCTTTCGTCACGACGTCTCGTTTTAAAAATTTCCCTTCGCTTGCAATTTTCGTTGCTCTGCTCGACAAAAAATAAACAAATAAAACGCACGCACGAGAACGCCTCTCCCATTTATATTGAAAACAAAAGAAAGAAAAAACAAATGGACTACAATTTTTTTTCGTCTCTTGTATGCTTCTAGAGTTCGAACGAAAATACTTGTACACATTGTTCGTTTACAGAGGAAAACGAAAAGAAAGCAACAAGTTATAAATTCTCAGCGTGCCTGCGTTTACCATCTCTCTTGTTATCTTCCCCTCTTTCTCTTTCACTTTGCTCGCCCCCCGACCCCCAAAAAAACGGGTAATTTCATTTTTCGCTTGTGATTTGATTTTCTTCTTTTCATTTGCTCGTAGCGCATTCATCGTTTTGTTACACATATCGTGGAATGATTCACCGGTTAAGGCAACGTACACATCGTCCAACTATTGAATTAATGCATTATTCGTTATCATTTAAGCTTAACGTGAAATTCTTAATTCCTCTCCGTCTTTCCTTTCTCATTCGCTTCTATCCCTGCTTCGTGAAAAAGCGCGCTTTCTCTCTCTCTCTCTCTCTCTCTCTCTCTCTCATCCGTTATCCTTTTCGCGCTTATATTTATAGACAACAGACCTATATCCTCATATCTTTCTTTAAATTTTGTCTCGGCAAAACTTGGAAGCAGTATTGTTTTATTCTTTTTCTTTTTAAAAATCTCGAGATCCACACGTCTCGTCGAAGTACAATTAAAGAGAAGCAAACGGTACCGAGGACCCTCTTGCTTTCGTTTTCTAACGCCAGTCGCTCGCTCTCGCAAAACTAATAAAACGCAGCCATGCATAATATCACGCGCTCGATTTCACACATCCACACACACCCTCTCTCTTTCTCTCTCGCGCGCGCGCACACATTGTTTTTTATTTTTTGTTATTTCTTTGTTTCCATTTAGGACCTGGAAAATTATTATATCGAACGCTTAAAATATGTCATGCATATTGTAATATATATATATATATCTATGTATATAGATCCTTTCGCTCGCAAATTTCATTTCCCACTCGACACTTTTATATACTTTCTCCGCATCTCTTCTCATCTTTCGAAAATTCGACTTTATCGAGCGGTTCTTTGATTTACGAGAGTATCTCTAATCATTTAACGAATTGTAAAAGATGATAATTGTGATTATAAAAGAAAAATGTAAGAGAAAACAACACATCGAATACAATCGTTAAAATTTGCTTGCGTTTTTCAATCGTTCTTACACATTGTTCAATAAGTTTTTTTTTTACTTTTCGTAACCAATGAAAGAACTCAGATCAATATAGACACGCATCCAGCTGACAAAGCTATACAAGCTCCTCTCCTAAATCGCTTACGTACATTACATGTTTCTACGCAAAATTTTAATTATACGTACAATGTAATATAATAATAATAATAATCGTAATAGTAATAAAACAAAAAAAAAAGAGATTTTTGTGCCAGAAGTTTCGCTCGGCTAACTAACTCCCGAATCTGCGTCCAAGCACCACACCTGAGACTCCGGTAACTTCCGGCAATACTTTGTTTATTAATTTATTTTTTTTTGCACATGCTCTTTTCTTGCTTTGACTTTCACAACTTTTTTTCTTTTAGGACTTTAATACGGAGAGTTTGAAAATCGGCGATTCCTTTGCGTTTATTGTACATATCTTGCGATGCATAATTTTTTATCAGCACAGCATTTGAATCATACAGGTTTTGACGAATATAACAGGCGAATTACTAGAAATGAGTTTATTTTTCTTTATAATAATACATGTATAAAACGGTGAGTGTGTATTTGTGTATGTGTCTGTGTATGTATGCATGTTTGTGTATACTTGAATGCGGATGTGTGCATTCGAGTATGAACTTAAAAGTAAATTGGTAGCACGACATTGTTATTATTATTATCATTATTATAGTTTATACAGATTTTATATACGAAAATCAATATAAAATCAGTGACTGCAGTAAATGTTTGTCATGTTTACATAATTATTACTATTATTAATATATAATACTATTTTTGCCGTTTTGTTGTCCACAAAACCTGTATAACGTAACATAATCTACATAGAACCTCTTTGCCTTGTTCGATACGTACACGACTAAGGTTGGGAGTCAGGACATTACGCATGTGTGTGGAGAGCCGTTAACAATGTTTTTCTCTCATGGCGCTCTTGTACATATCTGTCTGTGTATATGTGAGTTGGTTTTATTTTTTCATGGAAAATAATAAATTTCTGTTTTGTTGCTTATTTCATTTTTTACAGTAAATAGAGAGACTCGTGTGTATGCTTTATGCAGGAGGAAAGTTAAAGGAAAGAGAGCTGAATGCGCTCGCGCGCGCGAACGCAGATTCTCCAGGAAGGAGCGTCGCATCCGGCACAATTAATTCAAAATCTATCTACAAATTAATAATACCACCGATGATAAATCTATGTCAATGTTAATCTAAATAAAAAATCGTTTAGCTGAGTTTTAGTCTCTTCAACGGGGATAAACTTACTGGCGGAAAAATGGGGGGTCACGGTGAGGAAGTACAAGGATGGATCGGGATGGAAGATCGCGTTTTGTGCTCGCGCGAAGGAAACGAGCTGCTTTACGTACGCCGTTCGCAAGGTATATACGTATAAAAAAAAAACATTAATTTAACGCAAGGTATACAAGATGATTGCAATAATGAAGAGTAAATTAAACATTACCGTAATCTGCCTCAAAGTGGCTAGCCCTACACTGTTTCTGCTTTTTTTTTGTTTGTTTTGTTTTCATTACGTACCACTAAGATCGAGCCGCTAAGATAGAAGCTATTTAAGTATCGCCTTTTTCTTTCTCCGTTTGTCTTCGATTGGTGTCCGTCTCTTTCTCGCATTCGTCATTATTTCAACAAATTTTCTTTAGCATAATTTTCTTTTTCTTTGCATTATTTCTCATTTACTTATTTAATTTTTGCTTACTTCATTTTGTAAAACCGCTTTCTTACATGTCACTCTCTATCGATCGTCACGCCTACGTCTATATATATATTTATTTATTTATTTAGATATTTATGCCTGCAGTTTGTTAACTTTTTTTGTTTTTGTATCTGTATTTATATACTGCGTTCGCATCCAAGACACTTTCTTTTTTTTTTTTAAATTGCGCATACTGTGCTGTATTTTTTATCTCCCCTTCGTCTTGGACTACACAATAATATATATATAATATTATAGTACATGAGTATGACACGAAGTTTCACTAAAAATATAACGTTAGATAACACTGAGCATTATACTGGCTTAAGCACTCTGAGCCAAGTTAATTTTTTTCATCTCAACTTCAGTCGCCCTTCGTCCTCCCATTTATTTCCACATTATTATTTTCTTAATTCTTCATTAATTTATCTTCACGTAAAACCCGCCACTGGTGCTGTTAGAAAACTAATTACTTTTTCTTTTTATTTTTTTTCTTATTTTTTCATTTTTCTTTCATCTCTTCTCATTGGTTTGAAATACTGGTTTAGATATATGATTCTGTATAAAATCTTTTGTCAACTGGAACTCTTAAAAACAATGATTTATTTATCTTAGGGCATACGGAAAGAGTGCTATATACATCGAATGCTTTTCTTTTATTTCTTTTCTTTTATGCAGACAAGACGTTTTCGTTTGTTTATTTTGCAAGGCAACGGTAATTGAATAGTTAAAAGGAAACGAAATAATAAAGAACGAATTCTTCGGTACATACGCTATTTTTTCCATCGATCTAGCGGAAAACAAAATACTACGCGTATAATCGATGATCACTGACGAGCAGAGTCATAAAAAAATACAGTCACAAACATTATTATCCTGAAAATTATGCATAGGTGAATTTTTTTATTGCGAAACTAAAACTATCGTTTTTTAAAAATAGCTAATTCGCTATCCGTAACGCAATAGTAACCATAATAGTAACTAACAATAATAGTAGTAATAGTAATAGTAGTAGTAATAATAATAATAATAATAATAATAATAATAATAATAATAATAATAATAGCAATACTCTTATAAAAAAGTAATAGTTTTTATTATTGACAAAATAAAAAAGACTACGTAAATCGCTGCGCTTAAAAATTATAAGTTACTACAAAGTAGGCAGTATAAAAAACACGAGGATACAAATTTATTTAGGCTCTACAGTTATGCTATATATGTTTTGTAGACGACTCGCGTGTATTCGGCACTCTTTCCAATCTGCTATTTTGTCATCTTTCTCGCGGCTTCCGGATAATCATTTCATTTCTTTTTTTCCTTTTTTTTTTTCATTAATTATTCAGTGTACTCTGCTTGATTATTGCATCGATTATGGAAAAATATGGCTATGTTTGAACGAGGCTATTTTACGTTTGTATAACAAGGGGGAGGAGTGGGGGGTCGTCGCCGGCAGTGAGTTACATATGCCGGCGCCGTCGCGCTACCGCTGTTTTCTTCGTAATAATTTTGCTTCTTATTTCGTTACTTATTGTTATTTGCATCGATGCGAATGGTCAAAGAAAAGGCAGTGCGACGTGACCGGGCGAGACGACGAAGACTTCCCGAGAAACGGAAAATACTGTTCTCGCCGACGAGTCGTCGTCGTCTAACGTGGCAAATGTGTCTCCGTGTCGAGCATTATTATATCGCTTGTTTAACAACTCCCCCTTCATTTTTGTTTCTGTAACTCTCTCTTACATATCGCTTTCGCTCGCTCTCTCTCTCTCTCACTTTCACGCTATTTTAATTATTTATTATTTACTTTTCATTTCATTAACTTTTTACTTTGTTTTGTACACTAAATACGATAAAAGCATCGGTAATGATAATTTTCTTTGTGTTCCTTGTGTATTTCTTTATTATTTCATTTAAATCGCGCGCGTGATACTTAATCCGAAGCTGTATATTCTAGGCAGACTCTGCGTTTGCTTCGACACAAAATCAATCGTTCTCTTTTGCGTCGTAATATTTTCTTTTTTTTTTCATTTAAAAATCTTTACGTAATTGATTAGAGTAATAACCTTTAGACCTTTGTTAGACGTTTTTGCTTTCAGTGACTTTGACTCTGCATAAAAATTGATACGAGTCTACGGTTTACTTTTTCATTTTTTTCTTTTCCAAAATAAATTTTAGACTGAAAAACATCATTATTCTTATAATATATCGTACGAGTAAAAATTTGCAGTTTGTTTTTTTTCGTCGCCTTACTTCGTGTCTTTGATTACAACATTTCGGAACAATTAGGCAAAAAAATAAGAGTAGTCATTCACATAAACAAAACTGTTTACATAATTGTTAAAAAAAAGACAAATACGAGTTAACTTCGCTTGAAAACACTCGGCCTGACTCTCCTACTGTAAAGTCAACTCTGATTACAAGATTTGCGCCTTCTTTGCTTTTTCTTAATTATATATCTATACCTACATACATACATGTATGTAGATATAGATATATACATATATTTTTATATATACGTGTATACCGCTACAAAAATATCTATGCTAGAGAGGACAAGGAGGAGAAGTCACGGTGCAAACAGAGATCTAGGATTTTCACTGTTTCGCTAAGGTATTATTACAATTGTTAGAAGATTACACAGGCGCTGTTAAATACCGAGTGTTTCTCAATCTTGTAGGCAATGTCATTCGTTGCTAAAAAAAATAATAATAATAAACATAAGTTAAGAACCCGTCCATCGTGACAAAATGCGAGAGCCTCGAGTCGAGCAGGAACTTGAGAACGCTGAATTAAAAAAGCGGCCCACAGCAAGGACACGCGCATTGTACCAGTGGACACACATTATCAGAACGTTTATATATCTTACAAAATGATTATAATATAATTAATAGGTAATTAATAGTATGGTAGGCGCAGGGCGTTAAAAAACTTGCGCCAAGAAATCGGAATTTCCGACGCAGTACCTAATATTATTTATTTTCGCTTGTCCATTTCAATCATTCACATTACTAATTCCATTACTTCTTTTTTCTTTTGCTTTTCTATCTCGGTTCTTCGTTCGTGATCTGTCACTAGGCAAACAGCACAACGGAAGAAAAAATTATAGTATACGGAGCCTAACGTTATATAGGTTTTCGTCGCTGCGAACTCAGCACGAGGAAATCAATTCCTCTCCAATTGTCATTGACGTCTTCTTTCTCTTTTCTCGTTTAGTAAACAAATACAATGTGATCAAGTCGCGAGATCCGAGTGGTATACTTGTTACAATGTGATGATGATTAGCGTGAGTATGAGCAATAAATAAAATAAGTCTACAAACGAGTCGTATTATAGTGTGCGTGTATCAGGAAGGGCAGCAATAATAATAATCACAATAATAATAATAATAATAATAATGTACATTATTATCATCATGATAACTATAATACGTATATGAACGCGAGTATATGTGAGTGTACGTCATTTACTGACACAAATGTATAAAATAACGAAAACTACATGATCATATATATAAGGATATATATAAGTATAAAAAGAATACATAAGCGTTAGCCTCTACATCGAGCTGAGAGCCAAGGTGCACGGTAACACCTTGGTGCCGACAATCGTCTCTGGTGCTTATTATTGTTGTCTTAATCAATGAGCATTGATTGCCTCGTGCTGCGACCACCCTGACGGTTTATTTTCATACACTTTGTCCTCTTACTTTTTTCATACAATATTCATTAATATTATATATATACACGGCGTAGAGCTGTTCTAGACTTGTAAAACTATATCTCGTGCTCGAGTTATGTTTAACATTATTTATGCGAAAATTAGTCATGATTTTACTCGATGAACGCGTAACGTATAATTATAATGATAGGAATTGTCACAATACACTTAAAAAATACGTTTTCATTTAAAAAAATAAAGAGAATAAAGTGGCTGTGTAATGACAACATTTCCAGTACAGTACAGTAAACAGTTGCGGTAGTATTTTAACGGCGAAATAAAAGATCATTTGCGTTTGATTTTGTTCGTTTGCGAATATCGGCTCGCGCAGTGCGGGTCCCGATACTCGTGGAAGAATAAAAGTCGACGGGAGGAAGAAACACGGGGAAGCGCGTCTTCGAAACAGCTCTAGTGTTGTAGTTCAACACCTACACTCGTTATTATTTGTAAACTCCTTTGTCACCTTTCTTTTTCTCTCTTTTTCTTTCTTTCTTTACTTATTGATCATCGTCTCGGACTCTCCTCCTCTTTCATCTCAAAATCTGCTCTGGCTCTACAAAACTTACTACTGGGGCCCGCGATACACTACTGTAGGCTGGAGTTGAGGCCCTCCGGCGTGCGAAAGTTCATCATGTGAAATGGTGGCGACGCAGGACTGCTCGGTTGGCTGTTGGCACCACCGACCTGGCTGGAACCGCGTCCGCGCTTTCGCCTCTGCAAGATGCCTTTGCGTGCCATGTAGAATCGAATTGTGCTTATTGGGATGTTGTATTTTTCCGAGGCCACTTGGAAGGTCATACCGCGTGCGACCAAATCCGATGCTTGTTTCAGTTCAGCCTCGGATCGTCGTTGACGCCGTTGGTAACCTGCATAAAAGAATTAAAAATTTACGTTAACTATCAAGTATTAAGACCAATTGGCTTTTCTCTAATTCTAACTTTATGAATGCGTGAACCAGAGAGTAATATTTATAACGATTTTTTAAGAACATCACGGGAATTTTAATCATACAGAAACAACATTATGAAATATGGACACATGAATAAACACCAAACATTTGAATTTTATTTTCTAACTTTTTTTCAAATGACGAAGAGATTTAAAAAGTCCCGTCTGTGTAAACGACACGATAATACTAGACACAAACATATCTACAAAATAAATTGACGTAATGACTGTACCTTCTATGCCGGGGAACGGACTGCCGGGACCACATGTTCCGAGGGGTACAGCACTGATGGAGTATGGTTTCTCCTGCTGTTGGAGCATCTGATGTTCATCTGGCTCCATCTTAACCATGCCGGGAGTCTCAGTGAGGGTGGCTTCACAGGCACTTAAAGCCTTCTCAAGGTGTTGAAGAGCTTCACTATGCTCCATATTCATGAAATTGGTAGCACTGAGAGGGTTGGGTACAGGCACCTGATCCTGAGGTCCAGGAACCCCGGTTGCAGTAGCTGTCAAAGATGGAGGCAGACTGCTCGTTAAAGCGCTGGAGCTTAGGAAGTCTGATTCTGAGCCGTCATCGTTTGATTGAGCATCATCGCACTGTGGGAAGTCATTGGGTCCGGCACCGATCGACGAGGCAGTCGATGATGCACCACCGCTGGTTGGCTTTGGTGGTGAGGGTTTAACCGGGTTGCCACTGTTCATTTGAGACGTCACCCCATCAGACACGCCATTACTATCTCCTATTGACCGATGTGTTGACAGTCCACGGACCTATACAGAAGGAGAAAATAATTAATAATTTTTCTTTGTACTTTGAATAAACAACAACATTTTCACAGACAATTTAAGCGTATGTTAACTACGTCAGTGTTGGTAGTAGAAAAAACTATTGAGTCTACACAAAAGAAAAAAAATCCGGGTCATTACATTAGTTAAAAGCGTCTAAAAAAGAACGTTAGACAACGGTAAATGGCTTTCCTACATAACTTTAAACTGGCGCGCGAGCCTCGTTCATCGAACACGCCGGCACGCACGTGCGAGACCGGCCAGATAGAAAAGCGATAAGAACAACATCATACGCTCGCGCGTCCGCTTGTAGTAAATACACAGGGTGTACATATAAAAGGAAAGAAGAAATGAAGAAAAGGTAAAAAAAAAGGCAAACCTGGAGAGCTTCGGCAGCCTGCATGAGTTTGGCGAGCTGCTGCTGCTCGACGTAAACCTCGCCCCGGTACATGAATTCAACGAGCGCCTGGAGCTCCCACATCCGCATGTCCCTGAGGAAGATGATGGGGTGCGTGCAGGGTATCTCGAGGAGGAGGCGCTCGAGGTAGTCGCTGCAGGCCGAGAGGACGACCTTGTGACACTTGATCGAGCCACCGTCGCAGGCCAGTGTCACGTCCACGAACTGCTCGCTGCTCAGTAGCTTAGGAAATGCGCTGTGCATGTTCGACTGGTGGGAGTTCCACGAGACGCAGAACTGCTGCCGGTCTCCGCCCGGGTAGGACGGCTGCTGGGCAGCCGGGGCCGGACCCGAGTCCATTATTTGCTCGTCCATGAACGAGTCTGGATTTATCTGTAACAAGAGGAAAACGGAAAAGGTTACGTTTAAACAACTGTCGATTATTGGGAGATGACAAGGGACAATAACATCCCGAGTTTTTCACACAGACGCACACGCGTGCGGGGGGGCATTGCTCTTCCGACGAAATTCGAGACGCTCTCTCGGCGCAGCAGCGGCGATATTAAAATACGGAATCGTGTAAATTATCGCGGCTTTTTGCTCCTGCTGCTGTGTACAGCGCGCATCAGAGAGCGATCATTACTCCCGTGTAAAATGAATATACCGAGCGTACGGAGATGCGCTTAAGTGCTAGGAAATTGAAACGGGACCGTCACAAGCTGGGAGAGGAGAGCTTACAAAAAAAAGGAGCGCTAAGAACGAGCAGGGGGCTGCGGAGGATTGAAAGTTTTTTAAAAATCGATTCCGCAAAATTTCGCGCGGTCGTCTAACACGAAAGTGTCATGCCGTCAGTGCAATAATGACGTCTGGCGTCAACGACAGCCCGAGAGGCAGTAGCGACGATGCTCGCGCTGCTATGGAGAAGGAGCGTATACAGGAGGAGGAAAAGAGAAGCGCTCTTTAAGAGCAAGCGAGAGAGCAAAAGAATAAAGCCCTGCGGTTAAGACCGAGACATCTCGCTCTTTCTCTCTCGCTGTATTAACCCCCACGCACGCATCGTCGACAGGTTATATCTGCCTTTCTTTTTTTTTTTAATTTTTTTCTCTCTTTCACCTTCTTCTACTTCGCCCCCCCTCCATCCCTCCACTCTTTCCATCGTATCGCTTGCTTCTCTCTCTCTCTTTTTCTCTTCCACCTCTTTTCTTTGGAAAATCATGAGCGAGACTTTTGTGCGCTCTTTGAATGCGCTTCTTGCCTCTCTCAACGCACACAGACGCACGCGCGCGCTCATCCACGCACGCATTCTCTTTCTCTTTTGTTGGTAAGAAAATAGAGAAAGAAGTCCGATGGTGACGATCAAACGCATAAGTCAAAGACTTTTGAGAGACCCAGAGTTTTTTCCCGATGAGTCGATCTTGTAAAGTTCACGTTGAATCTTTTTCCCGTCTCTGTATTGATGTATATGTGCATAAGCGAGTTTTGTCGAAAAAAATAAAAGCGAGGAGACATTTCCACGGGCTGTCGGAGTATTTTTTTTTTTGCAATTGGATTATTTTGATTTAATTAGTCGCCCCATCGTTTTTCGTTTTGATTGCCTTATTTTATTTCGTTCTGTAGCGTACGTTCTGTATAATGAAAGAAGTTATATGCGGTTGTTGTTCTTTTTTTTTTATTCACCGGTGAATAATATAAAATTCGTCTGCAATACGTTGGCCGTTGAATATTTTACGTATTGCGGTCTAAACATTAGTTGAAATTTTTATGCATATTTCCTCGTTTAAACTTTTAATAATTACGTTTTCATAAATTATTTTTCGAGGAGAAACGGAAGAGAGAGAGAGAGAGAGAGAGAGAGAGAGAGAGAGAGAGAGAGAGAGAGAGAAAGAGGAGGGGAAGAAAGATTGATCGTATATGAAAAATTATTCGACGATCCAACGTAATCAATATTTATAAAATTTTATTTTATCTAACAAGGCAAGGTAACGCTAATGTAAATTCTTTGTTCGGAATATTCATTTCTTTTTTTTTTTTTTAAACGCGAGCGAGAAAGAGAAAGACCAGTCCCATGACGGTTAAATTTTCACACCCAACTCCCCTTCCTGCCTCTCTCCTAAAATCCAACTCGTTCGTTCGTTCCCCTCCTGAGTAATCATCAGCTTCACTCCAACCGCGTAAAGATTCGCGCAGAAATAAACCAAGTAAAAACGAGAGAGAGCACGAGGGAAAGAAATGGGAGAGCGAGAAAGAGAAAGACTTCCGCGAAGGCTGGTGCTTCCTCTCTCTCTTGCTCTCCTCGTGTGCGCCGTGGGTAAAAGGAGCAGCCTCGCTCCGATTTTCGAGGTAAACAAAGGAAACAAACAAAAATCCCTCCCTACCACGGGCTCTCTCTCTCTCTCTCTCTCTCTCTCTTTCTCTCTCTCACACACACACACACGTAACACAAGCGCGCCCAATTCTATATCTGTATATACGTACATACTCGCACGTAAAGACATGTGTATGCGTGTATACATGTACGCTCGAGAGTGAGCGAGTGAATAAGCAAGCAATGGGCCGAAGAGGGGAAAGCGGGGAGATAGAAACAGAGAGACGGAGGCGAGGACGACTATACGAACGACTACGCGGCAACGGAGACGACGACGACGGTACATAGTGGTGGTGGCGGTGGTGCTGGTGTTGGTCGTGGTGGTGGTGGTGGCGGCGGTGGTGGCGGCGGCGGCGAGAAAAGGCGGCTGCAGAGACGAGATCGATCGGCACTCAACGTCTTTTTACTCGGCGCGGCGTAATAAAGGAAAGGAGAGAAAAAGAGAGAGAGAGAGAGAGAGAGAGAGAGAGAGAGAGAGTGAGGGTGGGAGGAGTAGGAGGAGGAAGAGAGAAGGCAAAGGTGGCGGCGACGTTTGTTTTCACGCGCTCTACTCTCTTTTTCCTCTCTCTCTCCCCCTTTAACCCGCCGAAATAATTAGGCGTCGTCGGTAATTCCCCGGACTGTAAAGAACATCATCATCATGACCGGAGTCATCATTGAGAACGGGTCCTTTAATTCGGACCCGAGGACGAGTCGTTGTTGTATTGAAATTTCCACCAATTGCTCCGAAAAATCTCAACGAACTATATGTAGGCTCTACTTGCTCGTTCTTGCCGTGTGCATGTATAATATCCCTTCCTCGCTCTCGTGTTCGCTCTTGCGCGCGCCTTTAGTCTTTGGGAGCCAAACGCCTATATAGCGAGATAGAGAGCGAGTGAGAGAGAGAAAGAGCGCGCGAGAGCGGTAAAGGGAGACGGCAAGAGTCTAACAGAGCAATATGGCGCTTCCCCCGCGTGTTCTCTCGTCTACTCTCTCGCTCGCTCCCGCGTGCGTGTATTTATACGTACGTTTTCGGAGTCGCAGTCGTCGACACCCTCTCCCGAGCCCCCCTTGCCCCTGTACAGGCCCCCTCCCCCTTACGTTATATAGAGTATAAGTACGCGGCTGCGCGCTAACACACACGCGTATGCGCACTCATGCGAGGCCCTGTACACATACGCATAGACGTATGTATGTATACGTATGTATACACACCATGAGAGAATATGTATATACAGAAGCGGAGCCGCCGCCGCCGACGACAACGCCGACCACTACTACAGAACACCCGGCAATGCACGCTTTATACTCGGATGGACGATTTTTCCATCTCCGTTTCTTTGCCCCCTTCTTTCGCCAGCTCTCTCGGAAGAGAGAAGGATCGTGAGCTGGAGACCGAGTGGAAAAAAGAGAGTGAGAGAGAGAAAAAAAAGAGAGAAGAGAGAGAGAGAGAGAGAGAGAGAGAGAGAGAGAGAGAGAGAGAGAGAGAGAGAGAGAGAGAGAGAGAGAGAGCGAG